>CM040402.1:129217150-129234650 GCA_022702515.1 Ilyophis sp. 1 JC-2022
CTGTTGATCTCGTCTGTGTGTGTGTGTGAGTGTGTGTGTGTGTGTGAGTGTGAGTGTGTGTGTGTGAGTGTGTGTGTGTGTGTGTATGTCTGTGTGTGTGTGTGAGTGTGTGTGTGAGTGTGTGTGTGTGTGAGTGTGTGTGTGTGTATGTCTGTGTGTGTGTATGTCTGTGTGTGTGTGTGAGTGTGTGTGTGTGTGTGAGTGTGTGTGTGTGAGTGTGTGTGAGTGTGAGTGTGTGTGTGTGTGTGTGTGTGTGTGTGTGTGTGTGTGTGTGAGTGTGTATGTGTGAGTGTGTGTGTGTGTGTGTGTGTGTGTGTGTGAGTGTATGTGCGCATGTGTGTTTGTGTGTGTGAGTGTGTGATTGTGTGAGTGAGTGCGTGTATGTGTGTGATTGTGTATGTGTGTGTGTGATTGTGTATGTGTGTGTGTGATTGTGTATGTGCGTGTATTAGTGTGTGTATGTGTGTGTATTAGTGTGTGTATGGGTGTGATTGTGTATGTGTGTGTGTGATTGTGTATGTGTGTGTGTGATTGTGTATGTGCGTGTATTAGTGTGTGTATGGGTGTGATTGTGTATGCGTGTGTGTGATTGTGTATGTGTGTGTGTGATTGTGTATGTGCGTGTATTAGTGTGTGTATGTGTGTGTATTAGTGTGTGTATGGGTGTGATTGTGTATGTGTGTGTGTGATTGTGTATGTGCGTGTATTAGTGTGTGTATGGGTGTGATTGTGTATGCGTGTGTGTGATTGTGTATGTGTGTGTGTGATTGTGTATGTGCGTGTATTAGTGTGTGTATGCGTGTGATTGTGTATGCGTGTGTGTGATTGTGTGTGTGTGTCTAAGAGTGTCCGTGTGAGAGTGTATGTGCGCATGTGTGTTTGTGTGTGTGAGTGTGTGAGTGAGTGTGTGTATGTGTGATTGTGTATGTGTGTGTGTGATTGTGTATGTGTGTGTGTGATTGTGTATGTGTGTGTGTGATTGTGTATGTGTGTGTGTCTAAGAGTGTCTGTGTGTCTAAGAGTGTCTGTGTGTCCGTGTGAGAGTGTATGTGCGCATGTGTGTTTGTGTGTGTGAGTGTGTGAGTGTGTGAGTGTGTATGTGCGTGTATTAGTGTGTGTATGGGTGTGATTGTGTATGCGTGTGTGTGATTGTGTATGTGTGTGTGTGATTGTGTATGTGCGTGTATTAGTGTGTGTATGTGTGTGATTGTGTATGTGCGTGTATTAGTGTGTGTATGGGTGTGATTGTGTATGTGTGTGTGTGATTGTGTATGTGTGTGTGTGATTGTGTATGTGCGTGTATTAGTGTGTGTATGGGTGTGATTGTGTATGCGTGTGTGTGATTGTGTATGTGTGTGTGTGATTGTGTATGTGCGTGTATTAGTGTGTGTATGGGTGTGATTGTGTATGTGTGATTGTGTATGTGCGTGTATTAGTGTGTGTATGGGTGTGATTGTGTATGCGTGTGTATGTGTGTCTCCGTGTGGGCGTGATGCTGACTCACCAGCTCGACGGCGTGGTTGTAGATGAGTTTCTCGGCCGTCACGCTGTTGATCTCGTCCACAAAGCGTTGCTTATCGGAGAAGAAGCGCTGCAGCCGGTCAGTAAGGCGTCGGCAGAGCGCGATGCAGCTCTTATAGCGATCGTTCAGACTGCGCACCACTGCGGGAACAACAGCGTTACAATCCCCCCACACACTACCCGCAACATACTACACACCATACACTACACACACCACAGAACACACCAGACACTACACACAACACAGAACACGCTACATGCAACACGTCACATATCACATGTTACACACAACAACACGCTACATGCCACACACCACATGCCACACACAACACATCACACGCTACATGCAACATGCTACACACCACACACTACACACACACCACAGAACACACCAGACACTAGACACAACACAGAACACGCTACATGCAACACGTCACATATCACATGTTACACACAACAACACACGCTACATGCCACACACCACATGCCACACACAACACCACACGCTACATGCAACATGCTACACACCACACACTACACACACCACAGAACACACCAGACACTACACACAACACACGGCATGCAACAGGCTACACGCAACACATCACACGCTACAGGCAACACACTACATGCTACACGTAACACACCATACGCAACACGCCACACGCAACACACCAGATGCTACAGATTCTACATGCAACACGCTACATGCAACACGCTACATGCAACACACCACACGCTACAAGCAACATGAGCTCAGGCTCACCTTGTTTGACGGCGGTGGAGGGGTTGAGTTTGGCGGATTTGATCTGGGCCTTGGCCAGGTGCAGAGAGGAAGCCAGGAGCTGGGCAGCCTTCATGTACAGCACCAACTGCTCCACCTGCCTGTAGGGGGCAGCAGAGCGCATACTTACACCTGCTTCTGCAGTGGCTCACAAAACCTAACCAAATAACAGAACCATGGGCGACCACACTCACCCCCACTCCCTGCTGAGCTGGCCGATCTGGTCCACCACCACGCTGTCCTGGGGGGGGTAGAGCGAAGCGGCAGACGCGGCAGACACGCCCAGATCCGCCCCGCCCGCCCGCACAGCGGCGAGCTCCAGCACTCCATCAGTGAAGGACAGCATCATACGCAGGTGCATCAGCGTGTCCGTGTGCTCCCGCTGCCCAAAAACACACACAGCCCTGCTGTCAGACACCCCCTGGTGGAGTGGAGGACTCAGTACAGTAACAGGGTCTCTGAGTACACACGCGCAGGGGACTCACTCAGTACAGTAACAGGGTCTCTCTGAGTACACACACGCAGGGGACTCACTCAGTACAGTAACAGGGTCTCTCTGAGTACACACACACAGGGGACTCACTCAGTACAGTAACAGGGTCTCTCTGAGTACACACACGCAGGGGACTCACTCAGTACAGTAACAGGGTCTCTCTGAGTACACACACGCAGGGGACTCACTCAGTACAGTAACAGGGTCTCTCTGAGTACACACACGCAGGGGACTCACTCAGTACAGTAACAGGGTCTCTCTGAGTACACACACGCAGGGGACTCACTCAGTACAGTAACAGGGTCTCTCTGAGTACACACACGCAGGGGACTCACTCAGTACAGTAACAGGGTCTCTCTGAGTACACACACGCAGGGGACTCACTCAGTACAGTAACAGGGTCTCTCTGAGTACACACACGCAGGGGACTCACTCAGTACAGTAACAGGGTCTCTCTGAGTACACACGCGCAGGGGACTCACTCAGTACAGTAACAGGGTCTCTCTGAGTACACACACGCAGGGGACTCACTCAGTACAGTAACAGGGTCTCTCTGAGTACACACACACAGGGGACTCACTCAGTACAGTAACAGGGTCTCTCTGAGTACACACACGCAGGGGACTCACTCAGTACAGTAACAGGGTCTCTCTGAGTACACACGCGCAGGGGACTCACTCAGTACAGTAACAGGGTCTCTCTGAGTACACACACGCAGGGGACTCACTCAGTACAGTAACAGGGTCTCTCTGAGTACACACGCGCAGGGGACTCACTCAGTACAGTAACAGGGTCTCTCTGAGTACACACGCGCAGGGGACTCACTCAGTACAGTAACAGGGTCTCTCTGAGTACACACACACAGGGGACTCACTCAGTACAGTAACAGGGTCTCTCTGAGTACACACACGCAGGGGACTCACTCAGTACAGTAACAGGGTCTCTCTGAGTACACACACGCAGGGGACTCACTCAGTACAGTAACAGGGTCTCTCTGAGTACACACACACAGGGGACTCACTCAGTACAGTAACAGGGTCTCTCTGAGTACACACACACGCAGGGGACTCACTCAGTACAGTAACAGGGTCTCTCTGAGTACACACGCGCAGGGGACTCACTCAGTACAGTAACAGGGTCTCTCTGAGTACACACACACGCAGGGGACTCACTCAGTACAGTAACAGGGTCTCTCTGAGTACACACACGCAGGGGACTCACTCAGTACAGTAACAGGGTCGCTCTGAGCTCACCTCCATTAGCGTCTCCTCTGGGAGCTCCGGGGCCTCGAATGTGATGAAGCCGTCCAGGCTGGGGGGGGAGGAGCCGTAGGGGATATAACGCAGACTGCTGGGCCCCGCCTCTGCTCCAGGGGGGGAAGAGCCTATGGCCATGCCGGGCGGGGACCCCACATAGACACGCCCACTGGTGGAGCACAGAGATCCTGCAGAGCTGCTGGACCCCACTGCACACACAGGGAAGAATGCGTCAGCAGAGCCGCGAGACGCAGTCCAACACTGACACAGTCACATACACACACTTTAACACTGACACAGTCACATACACACACTTTAACACTGACACAGTCACATACACACACTCTAACACAGTCACATACACACACTTTAACACTGACACAGTCACATACACACACTCTAACACTGACACAGTCACATACACACACTCTAACACTGACACAGTCACATACACACACTTTAACACTGACACAGTCACATACACACACTCTAACACAGTCACATACACACACTTTAACACTGACACAGTCACATACACACACTCTAACACTGACACAGTCACATACACACACTCTAACACAGTCACATACACACACTTTAACACTGACACAGTCACATACACACACTCTAACACAGTCACATACACACACTTTAACACTGACACAGTCACATACACACACTCTAACACTGACACAGTCACATACACACACTTTAACACTGACACAGTCACATACACACACTCTAACACTGACACAGTCACATACACACACTCTAACACTGACACAGTCACATACACACACTCTAACACTGACACAGTCACATACACACACTTTAACACTGACACAGTCACATACACACACTCTAACACAGTCACATACACACACTCTAACACTGACACAGTCACATACACACACTCTAACACAGTCACATACACACACTCTAACACTGACACAGTCACATACACACACTCTAACACAGTCACATACACACACTTTAACACTGACACAGTCACATACACACACTCTAACACAGTCACATACACACACTTTAACACTGACACAGTCACATACACACACTTTAACACTGACACAGTCACATACACACACTCTAACACAGTCACATACACACACTCTAACACTGACACAGTCACATACACACACTCTAACACAGTCACATACACACACTTTAACACTGACACAGTCACATACACACACTCTAACACAGTCACATACACACACTTTAACACTGACACAGTCACATACACACACTCTAACACTGACACAGTCACATACACACACTCTAACACAGTCACATACACACACTTTAACACTGACACAGTCACATACACACACTCTAACACTGACACAGTCACATACACACACTCTAACACTGACACAGTCACATACACACACTTTAACACTGACACAGTCACATACACACACTCTAACACTGACACAGTCACATACACACACTCTAACACAGTCACATACACACACTCTAACACTGACACAGTCACATACACACACTCTAACACTGACACAGTCACATACACACACTCTAACACAGTCACATACACACACTTTAACACTGACACAGTCACATACACACACTCTAACACTGACACAGTCACATACACACACTCTAACACTGACACAGTCACATACACACACTTTAACACTGACACAGTCACATACACACACTCTAACACAGTCACATACACACACTCTAACACTGACACAGTCACATACACACACTCTAACACTGACACAGTCACATACACACACTCTAACACAGTCACATACACACACTTTAACACTGACACAGTCACATACACACACTCTAACACTGACACAGTCACATACACACACACTAACACTGACACAGTCACATACACACACTTTAACACTGACACAGTCACATACACACACTTTAACACTGACACAGTCACATACACACACTTTAACACTGACACAGTCACATACACACACTCTAACACTGACACAGTCACATACACACACTCTAACACAGTCACATACACACACTCTAACACTGACACAGTCACATACACACACTCTAACACTGACACAGTCACATACACACACTTTAACACTGACACAGTCACATACACACACTCTAACACAGTCACATACACACACTCTAACACTGACACAGTCACATACACACACTCTAACACTGACACAGTCACATACACACACTCTAACACAGTCACATACACACACTTTAACACTGACACAGTCACATACACACACTCTAACACTGACACAGTCACATACACACACACTAACACTGACACAGTCACATACACACACTTTAACACTGACACAGTCACATACACACACTCTAACACTGACACAGTCACATACACACACTTTAACACTGACACAGTCACATACACACACTTTAACACTGACACAGTCACATACTGACACTAACACTGACACAGTCACATACTGACACTCTAACACTGACACAGTCAAATACACACACTCTAACACTGACACAGTCACATACACACACTCTAACACTGACAGTCACATACTGACACTTTAACACTGACACAGTCACATACTGACACTCTAGGACTCAGTTACATACTGACGCTCTAACACTGACACAGTCACATACTGACACTCTAACACTGACACAGTCACATACTGACACTCTAACACTGACACAGTCACATACTGACACTCTAACACTGACACAGTCACATACTGACACTCTAGCACTCAGTTACATACTGACGCTCTAGCACTCACAGTCACATACTGACGCT
This sequence comes from Ilyophis sp. 1 JC-2022, assembly GCA_022702515.1. NCBI lineage: Eukaryota > Metazoa > Chordata > Actinopteri > Anguilliformes > Synaphobranchidae > Ilyophis > Ilyophis sp. 1 JC-2022. Next base: position 129,224,002 of record CM040402.1, read on the forward strand.
CTAACACTGACACAGTCACATACTGACACTCTAGCACTCAGTCACATACTGACGCTCTAGCACTCACACAGTCACATACTGATGCTCTAACACTGACACAGTCACATACTGACGCTCTAGCACTCAGTTACATACTGACGCTCTAGCACTGACACAGTCACATACTGACACTCTAGCACTCACACAGTCACATACTGACGCTCTAACACTCAGTTACATACTGACGCTCTAGCACTCAGTTACATACTGACGCTCTAGCACTGACACAGTCACATACTGACGCTCTAACACTGACACAGGCACATACTGACGCTCTAGCACTCACACAGTTACATACTGACGCTCTAGCACTGACACAGTCACATACTGACGCTCTAACACTGACACAGTCACATACTGACGCTCTAGCACTCACACAGTTACATACTGACGCTCTAGCACTGACACAGTTACATACTGACGCTCTAGCACTCAGTTACATACTGACGCTCTAGCACTCACACAGTCACATACTGACGCTCTAACACTCACACAGTCACATACTGACGCTCTAACACTCACACAGTTACATACTGACGCTCTAGCACTCACACAGTCACATACTGGGGGCGGGGCAGGGTGGGGTTCGGGGGCTCCTCACCTGAGGTGGTGCGTGGCCGGGAGCCCAGGTGGCTGCAGGTTGGTGGGGTGCTGCAGTTTGGGGGCGACCCCACAGTGAAGAGCACGGTGCGAGGACTCGCCCCACTGGACCCTGCAGGGGCTGGGGGAGCACACAGAGCTGTCACTCACCCATCCAGCCAATCAGCTCGCCAGATCACATGCAGACGGCCAATCACAAAGCTTGTAATGCAGTACACAAATTTGGCCGCTTATGTCGAGCTGGTTATTGTAAAGTTTGAACTGAATTATCCTAAAAGAACTAACTTAACTACAGGAAACAGTAAGAGGGTGTATTTGAAACAGGAAGAGGGGGGTGTCTGAAACAGGAAGGGGAGGAGCTCTTACCAGTGTCCATGGGTCTCTCAGTGTTGAGGCTATCAGTGCTGCCCTGGTAGGCCTGACCCCCCAGTGAGATCCTCACGGGTTCTGAGAGACGACCTGTACTCACCGACCTGCAACACACACAGAAAAGAGGGGGATGAGAGGGAGGGATAGAGGGACAGAGAGGGAGGAAAGAAAGATGGACAGAGAGGGAAAGAGTGAGAGAGAGAGAAAGAGAGGGGCTGCATCCCAATACTTGAAAAATGCACCCTCCCTTCCTCCACTACCACCTGCTCTCCTCCGTGCCCCGGAAACCGATCTTTGTGTTTTAATCTAATGTCACTGATTACATCTTAATTAAGTATTAATTGTTACACATTAATTAATGTCTCAACGCAAACCACAATGTCAGGTATATTGTAAACTGTACATGCAAGTACTTGTACTCGAAATGTTCAGACCGTTTTGCATACTTCAGAGTAGGAGAGGAGTGGTAGTGGGGGAGTGGAGGTGGGGAGTGAAGAATATTGGGATGCAGCCAGGGGGTAAGTTCCAGCACACTGGTCACACAGAAGGGTATTGGGGTCACACAGCGGGGTACTGGTGTCACACAGCAGGGTACTGGGGTCACACAGCGGAGTACTGGGGTCACACAGCGGTGTACTGGGGTCACACAGCGGAGTACTGGGGTCACGCAGCGGGGTACTGGTGTCACACAGCTGGGTTCTGGGGTCACACAGCGGGGTACTAGGGTCACACAGCGGGGTACTGGTGTCACACAGCGGAGTACTGGTGTCACACAGCTGGGTTCTGGGGTCACATAGCCGAGTACTGGGGTCACACAGCTGGGTTCTGGGGTCACACAGCTGGGTTCTGGGGTCACACAGCGGGGTACTGGGGTCACATAGCGGAGTACTGGGGTCACACAGCTGGGTTCTGGGGTCACACAGCGGGGTACTGGGGTCACACAGCTGGGTTCTGGGGTCACACAGCGGGGTACTGGGGTCATACAGCTGGGTTCTGGGGTCACACAGCTGGGTTCTGGGGTGCTCACCGGCCGAAGGCGGTCCTGCTGGGCTCCGGGGTGGCCTGCCGTGCGTTGGGGTACGGGGTGCAGTAATGAGGGTAGAGGTCCCGCCCGTCCCCCAGGGTTTTGGAGGGGGCGGGGCTGTCGGCCAAGCCTTGCTGGGACGCCAAGGCCAGCAGGTTACAGGAGGCCTGCGTTTTAGGGATTTTGAAAGGCGCGGTCGTCTAAAAAAACCCCCAAACAAACAAACAAACAGAGCGCACGGTCAGCTCGGTACAGCCAATCAGGAAACCCGCCCACCCGCCACACAAACCAGCCATCTCCACGGAGACCACGCACCTTAGTGGGAGAGCCAATGATGGTGGGCAATGGGGACTTCTGCAGCCAATCAGAAGATCGGGGGGAGGAGCCCAGGTGCTTGGTGGGGGAGGTACCCAGGCTCCCTGGCCGGCCCATCTGGGGAGAGTGGCTACTGGGGTACGCAAAGTTTGAGGGGTACACAGGATCAGACAGCTGCTTGTGCAGTTTCTGCTTGTTGTGGTAGACGTCCGTCAGAGTGGGGGCGCTATGCAGCCGAGCCCCCAGCAGCTGGGAGGGGGGGCCAGGGGACCCTGCGGGAGAGAGGGAGAGAGAGGGGGGGGTTAGCTGGAAAATCTATACATCACACCCAATCACCACGGCAACCGTTCAACTCAGTCACTCTAAACAACAACCAATATTCACCAACACACCATAACACATTACATTACACTCAATAATCTCATTACACAACCCGTGAAATGGCCAATAACATATGAAGACACAAATAATATTAACTTAATATTAAATATTTGCATCATTATCTAATCCAATAATTGATCCTTAACTACATAATAACCAATCGTTACTTAGTCAATCGTTACTGCATTTAATACCCAGTCAAGCTCACGCCTAACCAATAGCCACTCCGTACCTGACCAAAAAACAACCCGTACATAACCATTAAAAAACATGACCTTATCAGGACACTGATACCAATCTGAAGGAACATTTTGTACAGATAACATACAAGCTCCCGTATTCACTGGTGAATACAACATGCTGCCACTAGATGGCATGATAGGTCAACACATTAATGATGAAAACAAAGACATAGTCCACAAGGGGCTATAAGTTCCTGTTTCTTTGAGCTTTATGCTTGTAGTTCATCTTAAAAACTAAAACGGAGAGCGTGCTGTTCACACACTCAATCCCCAACCTGCCCCACTTCATGTAGAGAACAGAAAGAGAGCGTGCTGTTCACACACTCAATCCCCAACCTGCCCCACTTCATGTAGACCTCCTGTGTGTGTGCGTGCGTGTGTTTGCATACTTGGGCATGTATGCGTGTGTGTGCATGCGTGTGTTTGCATACGTGTGCATGTGTTTGCATACGTGTGCATGTGTGTGTTTGCATACGTGTGCATGTGTGTATTTGCATATGTGTGCATGTGTGTGTGTGCGTGTGTTTGCATACATGTGCATGTGTGCGTGCGTGTGTTTGCATACGTGTGCGTGTGTTTGCATACATGTGCACGTGTGCATGTGTTTGCATACGTGTGCATGTGTGCGTGTGTGTGTTTGCATACGTGTGCATGTGTGCGTGTGTGTGTGTGTGCGTGTATGGGGGAGTCTCACCTCCAGTTGAGCTGCGGGTTCGAGCCTCCTGTCCCTGGGGACTGTTTCCACAGCAGCATGGACCCAGCTGCTCTGGGATAGTGCCCACTGTGAGAGACAGAGTCACACACAGTCTGAGTCACAGACAGTCTGAGTCACAGACAGCTGGGACAGAGACGCATTCTTACCCAGGGGAGAAGGTGAGTAGGGGTTAGCGTTAGCTGGGACAGACAGACAGACAGACGCATGTTTACCCAGGGGAGAAGGTGAGTAGGGGTTAGCGTTAGCTGGGACAGACAGACAGACGCATGCTTACCCAGGGGAGAAGGTGAGTAGGGGTTAGCGTTAGCTGGGACGGACGGACAGACAGACAGACGCATGCTTACCCAGGGGAGAGGGTGAATAGGGGTTAGCGTTAGCTGGGACAGACAGACAGACAGACGCATGTTTACCCAGGGGAGAAGGTGAGTAGGGGTTAGCGTTAGCTGGGACAGACAGACAGACGCATGCTTACCCAGGGGAGAAGGTGAGTAGGGGTTAGCGTTAGCTGGGACAGACAGACGCATGCTTACCCAGGGGAGAAGGTGAGTAGGGGTTAGCGTTAGCTGGGACGGACAGACGCATGTTTACCCAGGGGAGAAGGTGAGTAGGGGTTAGCGTTAGCTGGGACAGACAGACAGACAGACGGACGCATGTTTACCCAGGGGAGAAGGTGAGTAGGGGTTAGCGTTAGCTGGGACAGACAGACATACGCATGCTTATCCAGGGGAGAAGGTGAGTAGGGGTTAGCGTTAGCTGGGACAGACAGACAGACAGACGGACGCATGTTTACCCAGGGGAGAAGGTGAGTAGGGGTTAGCGTTAGCTGGGACAGACAGACAGACGGACGCATGTTTACCCAGGGGAGAGGGTGAGTAGGGGTTAGCGTTAGCTGGGACAGACAGACAGACGCATGCTTACCCAGTGGAGAAGGTGAGTAGGGGTTAGCGTTAGCTGGGACGGACAGACGCATGTTTACCCAGGGGAGAAGGTGAGTAGGGGTTAGCGTTAGCTGGGACGGACAGACGCATGTTTATCCAGGGGAGAAGGTGAGTAGGGGTTAGCGTTAGCTGGGACGGACAGACGCATGTTTACCCAGGGGAGAAGGTGAGTAGGGGCGAGAGGATCCGGTTGAAAGGCGTCGGCCCAGCGTCTGAGCGACCTCCGCTGAGCTGGGCGAGCCGGAGCCCGTCTTGGGGAAGCCCATGGGGCTGGTGTTGGACCGGCGGACTGTACCAGACCTGAGGAACCAGCATACTGGACCATGAGATCACACACTGCAGCGCTATGACACAGCATCACCCTACGCACGCACGCACGCACGCACGCACGCGCACGCACACGCACGCACGCACGCACGCACGCACACAGACACAGACACACGCACGCACGCACGCACGCGCGCGCACACACACACACGCACACACACAGACACTGTTGTGTTCGGATGACTGTAAAGAACAAGTTCACAATTGTCTGAAGCGTTACTCACAACCAGGTTGTGTTATTGTGATGTTATATTATGAGATTTTTCCCAGCAGAGATGTGTTTGGTTTTCTATAAGCTCAGATAAATATTCTGCATTTTGATTTTTCAAATGACAGAATGAAGCACCTGAATGTACACGGTGCGTTACTGTTATGACCTCATCACACAAACACAGAGTACAGTGCGTTACTGTTATGACCTCATCACACAAACACAGAGTACAGTGCGTTACTGTTATGACCTCATCACACAAACACAGAGTACAGTGCGTTACTGTTATGACCTCATCACACAAACACAGAGTACAGTGCGTTACTGTTATGACCTCATCACACAAACACAGAGTACAGTGCGTTACTGTTATGACCTCATCACACAAACACAAAGTACAGTGCGTTACTGTTCTGACCTCATGACACAAACACAGAGTACAGTGCGTTACTGTTATGACCTCATCACACAAACACAGAGTACAGTGCGTTACTGTTATGACCTCATTACACAAACACAGAGTACAGTGCGTTACTGTTATGACCTCATCACACAAACACAGAGTACAGTGCGTTACTGTTATGACCTCATCACACAAACACAGAGTACAGTGCGTTACTGTTATGACCTCATCACACAAACACAGAGTACAGTGCGTTACTGTTCTGACCTCATCACACAAACCCAGAGTACAGTGCGTTACTGTTATGACTTCATTACACAAACACAGAGTACAGTGTGTTACTGTTATGACCTCATCACACAAACACAGAGTACAGTGCGTTACTGTTATGACTTCATTACACAAACACAAAGTACAGTGCGTTACTGTTATGACCTCATTACACAAACACAGAGTACAGTGCGTTACTGTTCTGACCTCATGACACAAACACAAAGTACAGTGCGTTACTGTTATGACCTCATCACACAAATAGAGTACAGTGCGTTACTGTTATGACCTCATTACACAAACACAGAGTACAGTGCGTTACTGTTATGACCTCATCACACAAACACAGAGTACAGTGCGTTACTGTTATGACCTCATCACACAAACACAGAGTACAGTGCGTTACTGTTCTGACCTCATGACACAAACACAGAGTACAGTGCGTTACTGTTCTGACCTCATGACACAAACACAGAGTACAGTGCGTTACTGTTATGACCTCATCACACAAACACAGAGTACAGTGCGTTACTGTTATGACCTCATCACACAAACACAGAGTACAGTGTGTTACTGTTATGACCTCATCAGAGTCACATTCAATCTGGTGTTGATCACACCCGTAATAGGGTCATATTCATAACAGTAATTCTACCCCCAGACAGTCTGTGTACTCAAAGCCAGCGACACCCCCGGCAGGAGCGTGTTACCTGGGCGAGCCGTAGAGTGTCGGAGAGGGACTGCTGGACAGGTTCTGTTTGATGCGCTGGTAGTTCCGCACCTGGGTGGGCACAGGTATAGGTGTGGTCTCTGCTCGCGGTGATACCGCGGTCGTCTGGCCGGGGGCCGATGGTGGTTGCCTGCACAGAGGAGACAGGAAACCTGAGATTCAGCGGGCCGATCGGTCAAAGAGTCGCACCGTCGCAGTACGTCGTACTGGGCCAATCACACGGCTTGAATCCCGCCTGTGCTCAACAGGACTAATCATACGCTATTGTTTATTCCTCCCGTCTAGAAGATATCCCTCTTCTTCAAAATGCTCTTTAACTTCAGCCTGATTGGTGCAGAATATACCAGAAGCTCTTTGTTGGAACAGCGAGAGGAGCTCCCGTCTAACAGTGATCCAGCCACGAGGCTGAGCCAGCAGCTCACATGAGGGGAGAGGCGTGCCTGTAAACAAACTCCACACTGGCCAATCACAGCAGCCGCGGGAGGAGTCAGCAGAGCTGCAGGCAGGCCAATGGCAGGCTGTGGTCCCTCCCACTCTACAGGGCAGATAAACACAGCAGAACTCTGCTCCACTTCTTTATGTTGTTTTTTTTGTTTTTTTAAGTTCAGGAACAAAATGTCTTGGGGCAGAAGTTTTGTGCAGGGCATCTGCGGGGGGGGGGGGGGCAGGGGGCTGAAGGGAGCTGGGGGAGAACATAACAAAGGCTTATGAGGGAGTTATGTAACAGGGTGGAGAAAGGAGGAGGAGGGGGGGGGGGAGCTCAGCTCCTTTGTTTGATTCTCACTCAGAAAAATGCTCACAGAACACACTAAGCACACACTTACACTAACGCTCACAGAACGCACTAAGCACACACTTACACTAACGCTCACAGAACGCACTAAGCACACACTTACACTAACGCTCACAGAACACACTAAGCACACACTTACACAAACGCTCACAGAACACAGTAAGCACACACTTACACTAACGCTCACAGAACACAGTAAGCACACACTTACACTAACGTACACAGAACACACTAAGCACACGCTTACACTAACATTCACAAAACACAGTAAGCACACACTTACACAAACGTACACAGAACACACTAAGCACACACTTACACAAACGCTCACAGAACACACTAAGCACACACTTACACAAACGCTCACAGAACACAGTAAGCACACACTTACACTAACGCTCACAGAACACAGTAAGCACACACTTACACTAACGCTCACAGAACACACTAAACACACGCTTACACTAACATTCACAAAACACAGTAAGCACACACTTACACTAACGCTCACAGAACACACTAAGCACACACTTACACTAACGTTCACAGAACACAGTAAGCACACACTTACACTAACGTACACAGAACACACTAAGCACACACTTACACTAACGTTCACAGAACACACTAAGCACACGCTTACACTAACATTCACAAAACACACTAAGCACACACTTACACTAACGTTCACAGAACACATTAAGCACACACTTACACTAACATTCACAGAACACACTAAGCACACGCTTACACTAATGTTCACAGAACACACTAAGCACACACTTACACAAACGTTCACAGAACACAATACACACTTACACTAACGTTCACAGAACACACTAAGCACACACTTACACAAACATTTACAGAAGACACTAAGCACACGCTTACACTAATGTTCACAGAACACACTAAGCACACACTTACACTAATGTTCACTGAACATACTAAGCACACGCTTACACTAACATGTTCACTAAACATACTTAGCACACACACTAACATTCACTGAACATACTAAGCACACACACTAACATTCACAGAACACACTAAGGACACGCTTACACTAACATGTTCACTAAACATACTAAGCACACACACTAACATTCACTGAACATACTAAGCACACGCTTACACTCTCACTCAAAGCTGGGCTGTTTGACTGAAGCCTTAAGAAACATGCAGCAGCAGCAGTGACCTCCGCACACGAGCCTGTGGCGTGTTAAAGATGGGCCACGGAGGGGGCGAGGGACGTTATTGGGTCAGGGCCGTACACAGGCTGCCTGAGAGGCAGGGTTCAATAAGGCTGGGGTCAGGGCCGTACACAGGCTGCCTGAGAGGCAGGGTTCAATAAGGCTGGGGTCAGGGCCGTACACAGGCTGCCTGAGAGGCAGGGTTCAATAAGGCTGGGGTCAGGGCCGTACACAGGCTGCCTGAGAGGCAGGGTTCAATAAGGCTGGGGTCAGGGCCGTACACAGGCTGCCTGAGAGGCAGGGTTCAATAAGGCTGGGGTCAGGGCCGTACACAGGCTGCCTGAGAGGCAGGGTTCAATAAGGCTGGGGTCAGGGCCGTACACAGGCTGCCTGAGAGGCAGGGTTCAATAAGGCTGGGGCCAGGTGCCTGCAAGGTGACCTTGTGACCCTGTTTATTTACGGCAGGTCTGCAGGTCTGCATGCTTTCCTTTCTCTCAGGAGAAGCTAGGGAGGGAACCAGCAGCCGGCAAACTGCTGCGATTGGTGGGAACAACATGAGGTGACCCCCCCCCCCAAAATCCACCCTGCCTGCGCCCCCTCTGGACCATGTCCCCAAACTCCTCTCACAACAAGAGAGAGAGATAGAGAGAGAACAGGGAGAGGGAGAGAGACAGAGAGAGCGAGAGAGGGAACAGGTAGCAGGAGAGAGAGAGAGAAGGAATGGGGAGAGGGAAAGAAAGACGAGAGAGCGAGAGAGAGGAAGAGAGAAACAGAGAGAGCGAGAGAGAGAACAGGGAGAGGGAGAGAGACAGGGAGAGAGAGAGGGAACAGGGAGCGGAGGAGACAGGGAGAGAGAGAGAGGGAACAGGGAGCAGGAGAGAGAGACGGAGAGAGGGAACAGGGAGCAGGAGAGAGAGACAGGGAGAGAGAGAGGGAACAGGGAGTGGAGGAGAGAGACAGGGAGAGAGAGAGGGAACAGGGAGCAGGAGAGAGACAGGGAGAGAGAGAGGGAACAGGGAGCAGGAGAGAGAGACAGGGAGAGAGAGAGGGAACAGGGAGCAGGAGAGAGAGACAGGGAGAGAGAGAGGGAACAGGGAGAGAGAGAGAGGGAACAGGGAGTGGAGGAGAGAGACAGGGAGAGAGAGAGGGAACAGGGAGCAGGAGAGAGAGACAGGGAGAGAGAGAGGGAACAGGGAGCAGGAGAGAGAGACAGGGAGAGAGAGAGGGAACAGGGAGTGGAGGAGAGAGACAGGGAGAGAGAGAGGGAACAGGGAGCAGGAGAGAGAGACAGGGAGAGAGAGAGGGAACAGGGAGCAGGAGAGAGAGACAGGGAGAGAGAGGGAACAGGGAGCAGGAGAGAGAGACAGGGAGAGAGACAGGGAGAGAGAGAGGGAACAGGGAGTGGAGGAGAGAGACAGGGAGAGAGAGAGGGAACAGGGAGCAGGAGAGAGAGACAGGGAGAGAGAGAGGGAACAGGGAGTGGAGGAGAGAGACAGGGAGAGAGAGAGGGAACAGGGAGCAGGAGAGAGAGACAGGGAGAGAGAGAGGGAACAGGGAGCAGGAGAGAGAGACAGGGAGAGAGAGAGGGAACAGGGAGCAGGAGAGAGAGACAGGGAGAGAGAGAGGGAACAGGGAGCAGGAGAGAGAGACAGGGAGAGAGAGAGGGAACAGGGAGCAGGAGAGAGAGACAGGGAGAGAGAGAGGGAACAGGGAGCAGGAGAGAGAGACAGGGAGAGAGAGAGGGAGCAGGAGAGAGAGACAGGGAGAGAGAGAGGGAACAGGGAGCAGGAGAGAGAGACAGGGAGAGAGAGAGGGAACAGAGAGCGGAAGAGAGAGAGACGGGACAGATATGGAGAAATGAAGAGGTAGAGGCTTATACACACACACACATGCACACACACATATTCATAATTATAAGCACATATCTGAGCTGTACTGTGCTCTCTTTTTTACATGTTATTTACAGACTTCTGAAACAGGAAGTGGCTTTGGATGGGTGGGGCTGTAACAGGAAGTGGCTTTGGATGGGTGGGGCTGTAATAGAAAGTGGCTTTGGATGGGTGGGGCTGTAATAGAAAGTGGCTTTGGATGGGTGGGGC
>CM040402.1:129239650-129324650 GCA_022702515.1 Ilyophis sp. 1 JC-2022
ACAGGGTGAGAGGAGTTTCACCTGTCAGTCATGTGACCCTGTGACTTCACACACTGCCCAGGTGTCTCACCTGGAAGGGCGGTTTTCCCACGAGGCACTGGTACACCACAGTCCCAATACTCCAGAGGTCGGCCTTGGCGTCGTAGCTCTGTGACATTATCACCTCTGGGGCCTGAGGGTCAAAGGCAAATCTCACTCTCACGCTGACACTCTCTCTCACTCTCTCGCTCTCTCGCTCTCTCACGCTCACTCTCTCACGCTCTCACTCTCTCTCTCACTCTCTCTCAATCTCCCTCTCACGCTGACGCTCCAAACATCTACGGTGGACAAGCCGTGAAATCACTCTCTCTCTCAAACACTCACTCACTCTCTCTCAATCTCCCTCTCACGCTGACACTCTCTCTCACTCTCTCGCTCTCTCGCTCTCTCACGCTCACTCTCTCACGCTCTCACTCTCTCTCTCACGCTCTCTCTCAATCTCACTCTCACGCTGACACTCTCACTCTCACTCTCTCACTCTCTCACGCTCTCTCTCTCTCACTCTCTCACGCTCTCACTCTCTCACGCTCTCACTCTCTCACGCTCTCAATCTCACTCTCACGCTGACACTCTCTCACTCTCTCTCACTCTCTCTCACTCTCTCTCACTCTCTCACGCTCTCACGCTCTCACGCTCTCTCACTCTCACGCTCTCACTCTCACGCTGACACTCTCTCTCACTCTCACGCTCACTCTCTCACTCTCTCACCATGTACATGGGCGATCCGCAGAGCGTGGCGGCCATCATGTTGCTCTGGAGATATCGGGCGAAGCCAAAATCAGCTGCGGGACACAGAAACCCAGAAACCCGTCAGGATTGGTATTGTGGTTTATTGTCTAGCGTAACTAGCACAGCTAGCTTTAGGGATGTTGAAATGCACTCGCTGGTCTGGGAAGGCTGTACTGCTCATGTTAGTGAATGGAATGAGGCTCTTATGTTAAGTCGGTTTGAATAAGAACACCTGCATAGTTAATGTAATGTACTGTGCAGCCCTGTTACTAATGCTAACCTACATTACTGTGTGAGTAGTGACACTAAAACACTGCTCACATTCAAACTATCTACACAGGCTCTGCAGTAAAAGACTAGTCACGTGACTAAACCCAACAGGCTCTGTCATAAAAGGCTGATCATCGGCTGGAGGTGAGGGAGGGGCCCTCAGAAGGCTTTGGGAAGGAGGCCCAGTCACTGTGTGCTACACCCCTGTGTGAGGTCATTCATGTATTCACTGAATAAGGAGGCACATGGGTATCAGAGGTGTACTGTTGGGTGTGGGACGGGCGCGGGACGGGCGTGGGGGGGACGGGTGTGGGACGGGCGTGGGGGGGGACGGGCGTGGGGGGGACGGGCGGTTACCGATCTTGACGCGGATGCCGTTGAGGCTGCCCTTCTTGCGGCCGGAGTAGGAGAGCAGGATGTTCTGGGGCTTGAGGTCACGGTGGATGATGCCCTTGCTGTTGAGGATGCGCATCGCCGCGGCGATCTGCTGCAGGAACACCCGCAGCGTGTCCTCCCTCAGCGTGCCTTTAGCTGCGCAGAGAAACACCCCATTAGCACTTCCCTCTGGACTATAGTACCCCTACTGCACTGCCCTCTGGACTACATTACCCATACTGCACTGCCCTCTGGACTACATTACCCATACGGCAGCGTTACTGTTTTAGCGTTACTTTAGTGTACTAGAGTGTGCATATCAGAATTGGTGGTTGCATGGACCCTGGCACTGTGGCAGCACAGCTCAGAGCTGGGACAGGATTCCCTCCAATCACAAGTGTAAACAAATGTTCTCTGAATACAATGAGCTGTGTGTTCCCGCCGAGCAGCTCCATAACCCCCTGGGCAGCAGTTAAAGGCCACAGTTGTATAAGTCTTCTTCTCTTGTGTTATATGAGCTGGAGGGGACGGTCAGAGACATGCTGTACACTAATGAGTGTCACACGACCTTTCACCTATGCACCTGTGAAATCGTCCAGCTGATAAGGACCTCAGAGCACAGCGCAGTCCAGCAGGCAGTACACAGGACGCCTCTGTCTACTTCACTGTCTAAGACAAGCAGGCAGTACGCAGGACACCTCTGTCTATCTGACTGGCTGTGTCTCAAACGGGAAAAATGCTGCCTTCTAAGGTGCCTTAGAAGGCAGCATCGCATGTATCCTTCTCCTGGTATGATATCCCATAAGTCTTTGCGATTACCTCAAGCCGAAAACGATGATGCGGTTAGGGTTAGGGTTAGGGTTAGGGCACCAGAGTAGAGACTGTAGTTTTTACAGTCTGAATGTGCAGTAAACTCCATCATTTGTTGTAGTTATATTTAAAAATGCATTTTAATTATTTAATACGCTGGAATCGTGTATCTCATGTTTTTAAGCCTCTGTGAGCTTTCCAGTAACTAGCCAGCTAACTTGCTAGCAAGCTGACGTAGCATAATGAACAAACGTGACATCATCTTCCTCTAAGTGTGTCCCAAATGTGTTGCTTTTTAAGGAACCTTCAGAGGGACCAAGACAACAAGACAGCTGTTTTTTTTGTTTTTGTTTTTTTAAACGAAGCTTCACGTCATATTTATGCGACCGAAATGCTTGTGTACTTCTTGAAAAGTGTGCTCCCGAATACACAGCGAAATCCTATCTACTCACCAATGCTACTCAATAGTGTGGAAGAGTGCTGATTCGGACACGGCCCAAGACAAGCAGGCAGTACGCAGGACATAGGTTAGGTTATTATGAGATCTAATCAGGAGCTGGAGAGAGTGACCAGAGCTCTGGACTCGGCTGCTCGAAAAGAGGGAAAAGATGCATTCTGGGAAATGTGCATCCAACATGCATTAAAAAGCATAGGGGCGGGGCTACTTTGAGATATCAGTATATGTGTCTGGAGTGTTGTTCTAGAGCTCAGATTTCAGCTGGACTTTGCCACGGTGACCTTTGATTGGCCTCTGTGCGAACGGATGCGGCAGACTGGCCAATTCAAGCCTGAGTTATATCCCTGTGGACATGGCATACGAGATGACCTCACTGTCCCCTCACACACCGACAGAACTCCATTGCCCCGCGAAACGCCGCCTGAGAGACAGAGCGTCCACTCTGTGGCACAGCTTACCTTGCAGGTAGTCCGCCAGGTCACCGCCATTACAGTACTGTAGGAAGAGAGAGCACAACGTGAGGCCGGTGGGAGAGCCACATGAAATATTAAACCTGGCAGTTTAATCTCATGACAACACTGTCACAGGCATCTAGGGTAACGAGCAGCTTGTGGATTAATCTGATGGAGTGAGGCAGTATTGCCTGACCGTCTCTGGTCAAACGCGGTTAACCGTCTCTGGTCAAACGCGGTTAACCGTCTCTGGTCAAACGCGCTTAACCGTCTCTGGTCAAACGCGCTTAACCGTCTCTGGTCAAACGCGGTTAACCGTCTCTGGTCAAACGCGGTTAACCGTCTCTGGTCAAACGCGGTTAACCGTCTCTGGTCAAACGCGGTTAACCGTCTCTGGTCAAACGCGGTTAACCGTCTCTGGTCAAACGCGGTTAACCGTCTCTGGTCAAACGCGCTTAACCGTCTCTGGTCAAACGCGGTTAACCGTCTCTGGTCAAACGCGGTTAACCTCACCGTCACAGACACGGAATCACGTGATACGGTAGGGTTAGGGTTAGGGTTAGGATATCAGCACGTGATACGGTAGGGTTAGGGTTAGGGTTAGGGTTAGGGTATCAGCACGTGATACGGTAGGGTTAGGGTTAGGGTTAGGATATCAGCACGTGATACGGTAGGGTTAGGGTTAGGGTTAGGGTTAGGATATCAGCACGTGATACGGTAGGCCAGGGGTACACAACTCCAGGGGTACACAACTCCGGGCCTGGAGGGCAGGTCTACGTGCTGGTTTTGGTTCCAGCTCTATAAACTGCGCTGGCTCACTCCTGTACTTGACTTCAGTAAAATCTTTAGGATTCACTTGTAGTCTGCGGCTGAAGCTGGTGCTTATACAAACGTCAGATCAACATGTGATTGAGCTAATTAAATCATTAAGAGCAGAAGTTGAAAAAAATCCTGAAACAGACTGGCCCTTGTTGTGTACCCCTGCAGTAGACTAACTGCACACACATGTGTGTGTGTGTGTGTGTGTGTGTGTGTGTGTGTGTGCGTGTGCGTCTGTGTGCCTGTGTGTGTACAGTCTATCTCAGGGTCCATACTGTCTGTCCACGACCAGTCAGATTGTGCTACAGATTTAGGAATCAGGTTGGGCCTCTTTGTTTTGAGCTGTGCGGTACACCTGCCTGTCCAAACACACTTTGGTCGCACGGTCTGTTAACAGCGCTTCTGTCTCTTTAAAAGCACGGCAGGGAGGGGTCAGTCTGAGATGAGATAGCAAACAAGCGCTTGTAATTATTTAGTAAGAAGAGGCTTCCTTGAACGTGTATTTTTAGCAGGACCAGTTGGAGAGTGTTTTCTTGTTTTCTCCGCAGGTGTTGAGCAACACAAACGCACTGGGTGAGCGTGAGCATGTGACCCAAGTGAAAACAGACACCCTCCCTCCAACCCCCCCCCCGTGGCTGAGAACAGAGATACCTCACCCCCTCCCCCCTACACCCCCACCGAGCGACAGAACGGCCTCCTTACCTCCATCACCAGAAACACCGAGGTGGGCGTTTCCTGGAACAGACAGACAAACAGATGGATCATTAGAATCCTCATTTTCAGGTAGGACAGACAGGTCTCAGGTAGGACAGACAGGTCTCAGGTAGGACAGACAGGTCTCAGGTAGGACAGATAGGTCTCAGGTAGGACAGACAGGTCAGGTAGGACAGATAGGTCTCAGGTAGGACAGACAGGTCTCAGGTAGGACAGACAGGTCTCAGGTAGGACAGACAGGTCTCAGGTAGGACAGACAGGTCTCAGGTAGGACAGATAGGTCTCAGGTAGGACAGATAGGTCTCAGGTAGGACAGACAGGTCTCAGGTAGGACAGACAGGTCTCAGGTAGGACAGATAGGTCTCAGGTAGGACAGACAGGTCTCAGGTAGGACAGACAGGTCTCAGGTAGGACAGACAGGTCTCAGGTAGGACAGATAGGTCTCAGGTAGGACAGACAGGTCTCAGGTAGGACAGACAGGTCTCAGGTAGGACAGATAGGTCTCAGGTAGGACAGACAGGTCTCAGGTAGGACAGATAGGTCTCAGGTAGGACACCTTTCTGGTTTTAGTAGCTACCCCGTGAAGAAGAGACTATTCTTGGAAAGACAAGCGGTCTATCGCGCTGCAGACGCTTTGATGCTTAATGCACACGTCCCCATAATCTGACAGCAAGCGGCAGTAAGTAGCAGGAGAGAGAGTGGACCCAGTGTGGGAGAAGGACCGTGATGGTGCGGTTCTGTAGGGTTTGGACCGCACAGCCTATGTGACTGTAGGTGGCCTTGTGTCAAATTTACAGTTGTACTGCTGGACAGAAGCCAAATTCCTGGGTACCGCCAGCATGTTGCTGGGTAACAGTGGGAGGAGGGGTGCATGTGCTTCTTCTCCTTAGACCTTTAGGAAACTGATGAGTGAGGTTTCTCCATTAGTTTCCTCGTTTGTGAGTCTCTGAGACCCTGCTGACCAGAGCTGCTCCGCTCAGCTGCAGTAGAGCTTATGAAGCTTCTCCTCAATCTGCCAGCTACAATTCACTGAGTTTTCAGTTCGCAAAATGGCGGGTCAATTCTGAATAGGCTGTTTGGGTGCGGCTCCTCTGTCCCTCTCCCATTCCACTTCCTGTCACCTGATCCGCTCTCTGATTGGTCCCTCTCGTCCACTCCTCCCTCCTCCGGCTAGGACTGTAGATTTGATACAGTAACGGGATCTCTGATCGTTGTGGCATTATGGCAGCGGGATTACATAACAGGTCACATGGTGCGAGAAAGCGTTAGCATACAGGCTAACTCTTCATCTAAGGTTCACGCCCTGGCAGGGCTGAGAGTGTGTGGAACGCACAAGCTAAGGTTCACGCAAGGCAGTCACGCGTCACAAGCGGCCGCAAGAACATCGATGAAATAAACATAAACCAGCTCCAATAACTTCCCATCCATGCTGTCTAACGGCCGCTAATCTCACACCCACGCATCTTAACTACCAATAAACTCCCGCTAATCTCACACCCAGTTTAACTACCGATAAACACCCGCTAATCTCGTACCCACACATTTTAACTACTGATAAACACCCGCTAACCTTGCACCTGTGGCCTCTTTCTGCTCAAAAACACCTGCTAATCTCACAGCCAAACCGCCACACTACTGGTAAACACCCGCTAAACGCTGACCTATGCAGCTTCACTACTGATAATCACCTACTATTCCCACATCTCAGCCCTTCCTCCTGATAAACGTCTGTCTCACATCTGAGCCCTTACTCCTGATAAACATCTGTCTCACATTTCAGCCCTTACTCCTGATAAACATCTGTCTCACATCTGAGCCCTTACTCCTGATAAACATCTGTCTCACATTTCAGCCCTTACTCCTGATAAACATCTGTCTCACATCTGAGCCCTTACTGCTGATAAACATCTGTCTCACATTTCAGCCCTTACTCCTGATAAACATCTGTCTCACATCTGAGCCCTTACTCCTGATAAACGTCTGTCTCACATCTGAGCCCTTACTCCTGATAAACGTCTGTCTCACATCTGAGCCCTTACTCCTGATAAACGTCTGTCTCACATCTGAGCCCTTACTCCTGATAAACGTCTGTCTCACATCTGAGCCCTTACTCCTGATAAACATCTGTCTCACATCTGAGCCCTTACTCCTGATAAACGCCTGTCTCACATCTGAGCCCTTACTCCTGATAAACGTCTGTCTCACATCTGAGCCCTTACTCCTGATAAACGTCTGTCTCACATCTGAGCCCTTACTCCTGATAAACGTCTGTCTCACATCTCAGCTCTTACTCCTGATAAACGCCTGTCTCACATCTGAGCCCTTACTCCTGATAAACGTCTGTCTCACATCTGAGCCTTTACTCCTGATAAACGTCTGTCTCACATCTGAGCCCTTACTCCTGATAAACGCCTGTCTCACATCTGAGCTCTTACTCCTGATAAACGCCTGCCCCACATCTGGGCTGCCTCACTCTGGATAAGCACCAGGGCACTGAATTGCATACCCAAACAGGAAAATACACATTCTGCTACACGTATAAACAACCTCACAAGCACTTAAAGAAGATGGAAGCCAAATTTACAATGGAGAAAACAATCAGAGAAACCCCCCTGCCCCCCGGGACGCACACATCCAGAGGTATCTCCCTAAAGATATTTCTATTTTACCACCCAATGATTTGTGTACACGCGGGCACACACTCTTCTGTTATCTTATCACTCTGTGCCCCGTAGTTTAATTCCACTTAAATTACCTTTGCGGCAGCACATATATGTACTTGTTAAAGACATGAGAGCTGAGTCATCGTAGGCTGTGTAAATGTTTTCACACAGACCGGCAGCAGTTACTCTGGGGCAGATAATGAATCTCCGCTTCACAGAGAAACAGCAAACATCATGTGCCTGCTTTAGAAACACTGTGTTACGCAGCATTCTCTGAGCACCTTCAGTGCGTTGCATCATAACCCCAGTGTGTTCTGGCTTATGTAAGAGAGGAGGCCCGCGGGGGCAGAGGTCAGACGCATAAAAAAACTACCTTCAAGGAACAGTCCAGATATTACAGCCGGCGAACATGTGACATAAACAACGCTGAACAACAGGCTGTGAGCTCAGCAGAGTGGGGCTTCCCTCCTGAGAAACTCCCCCACAGCATCATAGAGCACAAATGACTGCCATGATGGCAGAGATATGCAAGGATCTGTCCTTAAACTGCCTTTACACCATTCTGCAAGGCCACTTCTCAGCCCTATACCATCCCAACTGGTATAGCGCAGTGTTCTATATCAGTATAGCGCAGTGTTCTATATCAGTATAGCGCAGTGTTCTATATCAGTATAGGGCAGTGTTCTATATCAGTATAGGGCAGTGTTCTATATCAGTATAGCGCAGTGTTCTATATCAGTATAGGGCAGTGTTCTATATCAGTATAGCGCAGTGTTCTATATCAGTATAGGGCAGTGTTCTATATCAGTATAGCGCAGTGTTCTATATCGGTATAGCGCAGTGTTCTATATCGGTATAGCGCAGTGTTCTATATCAGTATAGGGCAGTGTTCTATATCAGTATAGCGCAGTGTTCTATATCAGTATAGGGCAGTGTTCTATATCAGTATAGCGCAGTGTTCTATATCAGTATAGCGCAGTGTTCTATATCAGTATAGCGCAGTGTTCTATATCAGTATAGCGCAGTGTTCTATATCAGTATAGCGCAGTGTTCTATATCAGTATAGCGCAGTGTTCTATATCAGTATAGCGCAGTGTTCTATATCAGTATAGCGCAGTGTTCTATATCAGTATAGCGCAGTGTTCTATATCAGTATAGCGCAGTGTTCTATATCAGTATAGCGCAGTGTTCTATATCAGTATAGCGCAGTGTTCTATATCAGTATAGGGCAGTGTTCTATATCAGTATAGCGCAGTGTTCTATATCAGTATAGCGCAGTGTTCTATATCAGTATAGCGCAGTGTTCTATATCAGTATAGCGCAGTGTTCTATATCAGTATAGGGCAGTGTTCTATATCAGTATAGCGCAGTGTTCTATATCAGTATAGCGCAGTGTTCTATATCAGTATAGCGCAGTGTTCTATATCAGTATAGGGCAGTGTTCTATATCAGTATAGGGCAGTGTTCTATATCAGTATAGGGCAGTGTTCTATATCAGTATAGCGCAGTGTTCTATATCAGTATAGGGCAGTGTTCTATATCAGTATAGGGCAGTGTTCTATATCAGTATAGGGCAGTTTCTGTATCTGTGTAGGTAGGGTATGTTGTAATGGGCTGTACTTCACGATGGTTCAGGTATTACAGAGAAGGGTTCACATTTGTAAGCTGACTGAGAAACAGAAATAAGTAATGACTTTTCTTCGATGACAGCCCCGGGTAAAAAATACCGCAGTTAGTCATGGTAACCTGAGATTGGGAGTATTAGAAACATGTTCATGACCCCAGTGAGAAAGAGACACGTGAGGAAAGCGCACGCACACACACGCACACACGCACGTGTTGAGCCTCACACTCTCTCACAGGGCAGCAGGTACAAGCCTGTATTTTGGGGGGCTCTTGGGGGGCTGGAGGCGCTGCTTGTCTTACTGAATGCACTCCTGTCCGCTCAATGCACCGTGAACGTGGCCTCAGGCCAGAACTCTCTGCTACTCTGATGCAATGTGTAACTGGTGCTGGAATGTGGAAACGTCAGACCGAGATGCGGTTCTGAGAAAGCAGAAAGGGTTCCTGAACCGCCTCCCGTACCGCCCCTAACCCTAACCCTAACCCTAACCCTAACCGCCTCCCGTACCGCCCGTCTACGTAAAGATACACCCCTCTCCCTCCCTCCCCCGCAAGAGAGACGTTTGATCAAAACAAACATCGTGTTCCACTCTGTTTTTAGGTTTGACACACTTATGACTCATTAAATCATAAACATATAATAAACTCCTCCCTCTCTCACATGTATACTTCTCTCTACACCTCTCGCTCTCTCTCAAACTGCATGTTCTGCAAAAAAATTTAAATAAATAAACAAAAAACATTTCAGTTTAATGAGTCTTTTTTTTGATTGATCTGTCTTTATAAATTATGAAAATGTTTTTTATTACTAATTACATTTTTAATGAGGCCAATTTTATAATGGGGTTTAAACTGTAAAATAAACAGGAGTAGACGGCTCATAGCACCTGAAAAATGCGATCGATGACAACACTCACAGGAACTCACACTCACAGGAACTCACACTCACAGGAACTCACACTCACTCACAGGAACACACTCACATGAACTCACAGGAACACACTCACAGGAACACAGTCACAGGAACTCACACACAGGAACACACTCACAGGAACTCACTCACAGGAACTCACACACAGGAACACACTCACAGGAACACACTCACAGGAACTCACACACAGGAACACACTCACAGGAACTCACTCACAGGAACTCACACACAGGAACTCACACACAGGAACTCACACACAGGAACACACTCACAGGAACACACTCACAGGAACTCACACACAGGAACACACTCACAGGAACACACTCACAGGAACTCACACTCACTCACAGGAACTCACACTCACAGGAACACACTCACAGGAACTCACACACAGGAACACACTCACAGGAACTCACACACAGGAACTCACTCACAGGAACACACTCACAGGAACTCACACTCACAGGAACTTACTCACAGGAACTCACTCACAGGAACTCACTCACTCACAGGAACTCACACTCACAGGAACGTACTGGAAAAACACAGCAGTAATGACGGATTTCATTTTTCCAAGCTGAATCCCTGTAAGAGAGTTTTTCCCTGGTAACAAAGTCGAAATGAAGAAGTAAATAAACAGCCTGTTGAACTCTGAGCGAGGAATAATAATGTGGAATGAGCTGATCTTAATGAAATAAGCTGTGAATGTGAGTGAATCTGAGGAGGAGGAGGAGTGTGTGTGTGTGTGTGTGTGTGTGTGTGTGTCAGAGCGTTTGCCCTTTGCCAACGACAAACGAGGCTTAAAATAGTCCCGTGACGTCAGCCGCCAAAGAGCGCTGGCCGAGCGTGCTGAGCGGCTTAGTGCCTCTGTGTAGCGCTGCTGCGCTCCCCCTCAACACAGCTATCCAGCGCTCCCCCTCAACACAGCTATCCTGCGCTCCCCCTCAACACAGCTATCCTGCGCTCCCCCTCAAAACAGCTATCCTGCGCTCCCCCTCAACACAGCTATCATGCGCTCCCCCTCAACACAGTTATCCTGCGCTCCCCCTCAACACAGCTATCCTGCGCTCCCCCTCAACACAGTTATCCTGCGATCCCCCTCAACACAACTATCCTGCGCTCCCCCTCAACACAGCTATCCAGTGCTCCCCCTCAAAACAGCTATCCTGCGCTCCCCCTCAACACAGCTATCCTGCGCTCCCCCTCAACACAGTTATCCTGCGCTCCCCCTCAACACAGCTATCCTGCGCTCCCCCTCAACACAGCTATCCTGCACTCTCCCTCAACACAGCTATCCTGCGCTCCCCCTCAATACAGCTATCCTGCGCTCCCCTTCAACACAGCTATCCTGCGCTCTCCCTCAACACAGCTATCCTGCGCTCCCCCTCAACACAGCTATCCTGCACTCTCCCTCAAGACAGCTATCCTGCGCTCTCCCTCAACAGTTATCCTATGCTCCCCTTCAACACAGCTATCCCGCGCTCTCCCTAAACACAGCTATCCCGCGCTCCCCCTCAACACAGCTATCCTGCGCTCTCCCTCAAGACAGCTATCCTGCGCTCTCCATCAACACAGTTATCCTATGCTCCCCTTCAACACAGCTATCCTGCGCTCTCCCTAAACACAGCTATCCTGCGCTCTCCCTCAACACAGCTATCCTGCGCTCTCCCTAAACAGCTATCCTGCGCTCTCCCTCAACACAGCTATCCTGCGCTCTCCCTCAACACAGCTATCCTGCGCTCTCCCTAAACACAGCTATCCTGCGCTCTCCCTCAACACAGCTATCCTGCGCTCTCCCTAAACACAGCTATCCTGCGCTCTCCCTCAGCACAGCTATCCTGCGCTCTCCCTAAACACAGCTATCCTGCATTCTCCCTCAACACAGCTATCCTGCACTCCCCCTCAACACAGTGATCCTGCGCTCTCACTCAATACACAGATCCTATGCTCTCCCTCAACACAGCTATCCTGCGCTCTCCCTCAACACAGCTATCCTGCGCTCTCCCTCAACACAGCTATCCTGCGCTCTCCCTCAACACAGCTATCCTGCGCTCTCCATGCCCATCCTGTGCTCTACACAACTCTGTGAATTCCGCCTCTCTATGATCCATCCAGTCTGTTCTCTCAGAAGCACAGACATCCAGTCCCATCATATTCAGCACGCCACACGCATCAATCAACCCGCCTCCCTCCCACCTAACTGGTCTCCAGTGAAACACATGCAGTGACAGCGCTATTGGGACCTGGCCCCACAAGACGGTCTCTCCTGGACGCAGAGAAACTCACAGCAGCCGACACCACCGCAATGAGTCACAGAGAGCTCTCTCACACACAACAGAGGTAAAGACTCCTTCAGAGTCACAGAAAGCTATCTCTCTCTCACACACACACACACACACACACACACACACACATAGACACACATACATACACACACACACACATACACAATGGAGGTAAAGACTCCTTCAGTCACAGACAGCTCTCACACACACACAACTCTGACTGTGACTCTTCTGTTCTAAAGTGACTCAATAGCAGGACAGAAGCTGTGATCACAGAACAAAGGCTTGTGACGAGTGTATCATTACTGTGGAGTGTGGATAGTGACAAAAGTACAGCTTTGTCACAATCAACAGCATTATCACCACACACACCTTCTATCTGACTCCAGCACAACCAGGAGATCCCACAGAAACATCAACAATGGCCCAGCAGCCAACCAAAGAAGACCTCACAGGTCATGTGATACGCTGGGTCATTTTAGAATGTGCACCCAACACAGCAAAAGCGATGCCGGTTCCACACAAAAACGGCCCCAACACACAGCCCCTACACACAGCCCATACACACAGCCCCTCCACACAGCCCCAACACACAGCCCCAACACACAGCCCCAACACACACCCCTCCACACAGCCCCAACACACAGCCCCTCCACACAGACCCTCCACACAGCCCCAACACACAGCCCCTACACGCAGCCCCTACACACAGCCCCTACACACAGCCCCAGCACACAGCCCCAACACACAGCCCCTACAGTCACATGAGCCTCCAGCCGGCAAGACTGCAGACGGTAGGCCTCACGGATGCCTGCACGTGTGCATTTATACATGTGTGCATTTATACACGTGTGCATTTATACGTGTGTGCATTTATACACACGCGTTGTGCACCTCTTGCTTTCGGGAGGCCTAGCATTCTCTGCCTTACAGATCATTTACAGCGCTTGAGGGCAAGTGTGTGGCTGTACTGTGGCTGTGATGGATTAGATGCCGCGTGAAACACACGACTCTCTCAGCCTGGTCTATGCAGCTGATTCTACAGCACAGCGAGATAAAATTAAAGAGAAGGAGAGAGAGAGAGAGAGAGAGAGAGAGAGAGAGAGAGAGAGTGAGAGAGAGAGAGAGAGAGAGAGAGAGGGAGAGAGAGAGGGAGAGAGGGGGAGAGGGAGAGAGGGAGAGAGAGAGAGAGAGAGAGAGGGAGAGGGAGAGGGAGAGAGAGGGAGAGGGAGAGAGAGAGGGAGAGGGAGAGGGAGAGGGAGGGAGAGAGAGAGGGGGAGAGGGAGGGAGAGAGAGAGAGGGAGAGGGAGAGGGAGAGAGAGAGAGAGAGGGAGAGGGAGAGGGGGAGAGGGAGAGGGAGGGAGAGAGAGAGAGAGAGGGAGAGGGAGAGAAAGAAAGGGACATTACTACTTAATTACACAGCTGGAGGGCTGGAGTATAGCTTACTGTCTTTCACAAACATGTCACTCTGCAGACCTGACTCCGCCCACAGAGCATTGCTGCGGTGACACAGTGGCAGTTGCCGCGGTGACACTCTTACCCAGCAGCCCTGCGAACGTCGGCTTTAACAGGCCAATAATGAGCCTCTGTCTAACGTCCTGCATCAGCAGTGCTGTCGTCACGGTGAGACCGCAGGGCATTGTGGGAAGGGTGTGTGTAAAGACGGTGCTCTGCGCTTGGCTTGGATCGGTGTGGGCAGCAATAGACACTGCAGCTCCAGAGCTCTCCTTTCACACATGGAAATATCAGCCTTTTACCAGCAGGGAACAGTGGGTCAATACAGAAACCCACTTCTCTGGCTCCTCCCACTTCACATCATTCTTTCTGACTCCTCCCACTCCAGATACAGTGCCCTTTCTGGCTCCTCCCACTCCAGATACAGTGCCCTTTCTGGCTCCTCCCACTCGATACAGTGCCCTTTCTGGCTCCTCCCACTCCAGATACAGTGCCCTTTCTGGCTCCTCCCACTCCAGATACAGTGCCCTTTCTGGCTCCTCCCACTCCAGATACAGTGCCATTTCTGGCTCCTCCCACTCCAGATACAGTGCCCTTTCTGACTCCTCCCACTCCAGATACAGTGCCCTTTCTGGCTCCTCCCACTACGCACATTGCACTCTGTAAGTTAGCCCATGATTGACCTGTTCTGTAAGTGAATCTCGGAGGCAGTGAAGCAAACGGATGAGCGTCACCGTGCCTTACAGACGCAACCCTCCCCCTCTTCAATAGAGCGGTCCTTTATTCTCCAGTAACAATACCCACACACAACCCACCGAACCAAGCTACAGCGCCTTTAACCACAGCTTTGCACTGTAGAGTTAGAAATTTAAATTCTCCCACTACCCTTAATCTTTTGCTTTTCTAGCCTCAATAAGAAAGCCAGCTTGTATTTCCATTATAGTACAGTAACTGTATGGATTACTGGCCCGGCCATTGTGCAGCGGTAATCTGGCCGGATCTCACACAGCCATATGGGATACACAGCGGGGGTGATGGAGAGGAGGCACTGACTATAAAGAGAGGGATTGTACTTTAATCCTGTCTCAAAGACCGCTTTGGTGTTGAAGACATGCAAGTTTTTATAAAGGGGCTTTTAATTGGGGTGTGTGTGTGGGGAGGGGGGGGAGTGTGACCCCCTTACCCCCTGCTGGAGTGGTGTTATGTGTTTTAGGCCCCTCCCCCTGCTCCGCATGAGGTAGGACTGAACATAGGGTCAATGACTCCAGGCACACACGCGGCCCAGGGGAGTCATGTGACCACAGGCTTATGTAACTGCAGGCCCCAGACCCTCTGAAGGCCCCAGACCCTCTGCAGGCCCCAGACCCTCTGAAGGCCCCAGACCCTCTGCAGGCCCCAGACCCTCTGAAGGCCCCAGACCCTCTGAAGGCCCCAGACCCTCTGAAGGCCCCAGACCCTCTGCAGGCCCCAGACCCTCTGCAGGCCCCAGACCCTCTGAAGGCCCCAGACCCTCTGCAGGCCCCAGACCCTCTGAAGGCCCCAGACCCTCTGCAGGCCCCAGACCCTCTGAAGGCCCCAGACCCTCTGAAGGCCCCAGACCCTCTGAAGGCCCCAGACCCTCTGAAGGCCCCAGACCCTCTGAAGGCCCCAGACCCTCTGCAGGCCCCAGACCCTCTGAAGGCAGCATGACTTGTGAGACCAGAGCTCAAGTGATTTATGCACCAAGCAGGGAGATCTCTCCTCCAGGGTACTGCGCACACCAAGCAGGGAGATCTCTCCTCCAGGGTACTGCGCACACCAAGCAGGGAGATCTCTCCTCCAGGGTACTGCGCACACCAAGCAGGAAATGACATCAGCTCTTGCGTGAGAGGACTTCCCCACAAATAGCACGATGACATGTGCTGACCATAGCCTGGGCACAGATGTAAAATTAAATAGCGTTAAATAGCATCAGAAGGAGCGGGAGGGACTCTATTGCTGCCAGTATAGGATAAACATTTCCTGTCGCATGACTTTGCCTAAACCCAGCACAAAGACAAACATCCATAGGGTGACTGCAGTGAGAAAGAGTGGGCTGTGTGAGACCTCCTGCAGCCACTTATTCCAACACATATTTGTACATGCAGAGCAGCGTGAGGGGCAATTACCTGCACGTCATACAGAGCAGCGTGAGGGGCAATTACCTGCACGTCATACAGAGCAGCGTGAGGGGCAATTACCTGCACGTCATACAGAGCAGCGTGAGGGGCAATTACCTGCACGTCATACAGAGCAGCGTGAGGGGCAATTACCTGCACGTCATACAGAGCAGCGTGAGGGGCAATTACCTGCACGTCATACAGAGCAGCGTGAGGGGCAATTACCTGCACGTCATACAGAGCAGCGTGAGGGGCAATTACCTGCACGTCATACAGAGCAGCGTGAGGGGCAATTACCTGCACGTCATACAGAGCAGCGTGAGGGGCAATTACCTGCACGTCATACAGAGCAGCGTGAGGGGCAATTACCTGCACGTCATACAGAGCCACGATGTTCTCATGCTGAAGTTCCTAAAGACAAAAAAAGACTAATCAATCCCACAATGCACATAGGCTATTTATTTATATACACACACAGTGAACACAACATCAAGAAAGGGTCCTGGCTGGAACACAAAAAAAGCGACTGGCTATAAAATTAGGATCTATACTGGAGCAGATTTTCAGGGCTCTGTCACTATCCTTCAATGAATTATAAAATCTATAAGAGGATCCAGCTTGGTCAGAAGTGAGAGAGAAGAACCTAGAACCTAAAACCTAGAACCTCCTTTACCTTCAGTATTTTGATCTCCTTCCCCAGCAGAATCTGAGACTTGGAGAGGTTCTTCTTGTTGATGGTCTTGATGGCTACCTCCCAATCAGTCTTCTGCAGAAAACAGGAAGTATGGGAGAGACGATGATCAATGAGTGAGCAGAGCAGGAACCAGACAAGCTCTTTACATCCCTCTCTCAATGTACGGTTGAAAACAGGCCAGCTCATTTTAGCCATTCCGGCTCTTTTTAGGCCTTTACTACTGTACATCTGGAGCCATTCCGGCTCATTTTAGGCCTTTGCTACTGTAAATCTGGAGCCATTCCGGCTCATTTTAGGCCTTTGCTACTGTAAATCTGGAGCCATTCCGGCTCATTTTAGGCCTTTACTACTGTAAATCTGGAGCCATGCTGGACCACTAGACCCCCTTCCCCTGCAGAGTGAAGGTGTGTATCTCTCTGCCGTACATCTCTAAACAGTGTACAGCTGCATGAGTGTGCATGTGTGTGTGAGTGTGCATGCGTGTGTGTGTGTGTGTGTGTGCATGCGTGTGTGTGTGAGTGTGCATGCGTGTGTGTGTGTGTGCATGCGTGTGTGTGTGTGAGTGTGCATGCGTGTGTGTGTGAGTGTGCATGCGTGTGTGTGTGTGTGTGCATGTGTGTGTGGAACTCAAAAGTGTAATAACATACAAGGCCACCAGTGACCAACACCATTACAATGTGACATAACATTAGAGAAACTAGAGAATGACACTGTTTGAGATATGGCCTATTTCACACAGACAGACAGACAGACAGACAGACCTGGGCCTTCTTTCTACTAATGACCCTACTGAACATAAACAAACACCCTCCAACACAACACTCAACCTGAACACAGCACTTAACCTGGACACAGCGCTTAACCTGAACACAGCACTTAACCTGGACACAGCACTTAACCTGGACACAGCGCTTAACCTGAACACAGCACTTAACCTGGACACAGCACTTAACCTGAACACAGCACTTAACCTGAACACGGCACTTAACCTGAACACGGCGCTTAACCTGAACACAGCGCTTAACCTGAACACAGCACTTAACCTGGACACAGCGCTTAACCTGAACACAACACTCAACCTGAACACAGCACTTAACCTGGACACAGCGCTTAACCTGAACACAGCACTTAACCTGAACACGGCGCTTAACCTGAACACGGCGCTTAACCTGAACACGGCGCTTAACCTGAACACAGCGCTTAACCTGAACACAGCACTTAACCTGGACACAGCGCTTAACCTGAACACAACACTCAACCTGAACACAGCACTTAACCTGGACACAGCACGCACACACGCGCGCGCACACACACACTCACACTCACACACACTCACACACTGAAATTCCCTAGTACTCAGCACTACAGAGGGGCGAGAGCTTCAGGACACTAATCCTGTTCTTACGGAGAGGCAGAAATGACGATAATCACTGCTAATATATCAGCTAAATATTTCAACTAATCAGCAAACTGTGGAACACTCTAGAGCTCACAGAGATGACCGCAAGCACAAGACGGCACAAGCTTGCACCGTTACGGACAAAACCACACCACCATTAAAGTCCATTAAACACTGACCACTATATAAGACCACTGCCACATTTTTACATCTCAAGGCTTACTTTCAGGCATGCTGACACCACACACTGTGCTGAGATCACAGACCCGTGAGGATAAAACCCTGCTCCTACAGGCTATCAGTCCCTCACAGCCCTGAGATCACAGACCCGTGAGGATAAAACCCTGCTCCTACAGGCTATCAGTCCTTCACAGCCCTGAGATCACAGACCCGTGAGGATAAAACCCTGCTCCTACAGGCTATCAGTCCCTCACAGCCCTGAGATCACAGACCCGTGAGGATAACCCAAGGCTCCTGAGCGGGTCGCCCAACCGAAAGGATGCAGCTCCTCCTCTCTCCTCTGCATAAATAAAAGCTGCACTTATAAATCACATGACATTCGCCTGCTTTCGCTAGATCTGGCCTTCTGACGGACGCCGACTCATTCAGAAACACGCGCACCTGCTCATGTGTGTCACACATGACCAAATGTATTAATAATTCTTTATGATATTCCTAACACACTTGCGTATGTAAAAGAAGGTCAGCCTCACAGATCATGTTAAGAATATATAAATGACTGTAATGTAATGTAAAAGAATATAATGAATCATGAAGTGTACTTGCAGTATAATATAAGTGCTTTGTTGTTCGGTTCATTGTCATTTTTATTTAGTAGAATTCAATCTTATATATTTAGGTTTATAATTTAATTTAAATCCATCAGACAGGACATCACAGTAAGCTCTCGCTTTCTCTCACTTTCTCTCACACACACACACACTTACACACACACACACACACACACATACACACACACACACACACACACTCACACACACACACACACACACACTCACACTCTCTCACACACACACACTCACACACACACACACACACACACACACACACACACACACACACACACACACTCACACACACACACACTCACACACACACACACACACACACACACACACAGTGTTTGACAAAGACACCTTTAAGCTCCAGGTCTCACACAACTGTGAACATATGCGTGTTTTACGATGAGAGCAAAAAACACATCCAGTTTCTAAGTTATGCTGTACCTCTTCACCTCTGTGATAGGCTTCTGAGAATGGTCCCTTCAATCTAGGGGTTTTTCAAACTTTTCTGATCCAGGCTCAAAGGCATCTAGAGAACCCCCATCTTTAATATTTTCCTAAATATATACTGTATAGTACCCTAACTGCATAAGTCTGGCCAGGGACCCCCAACAGTTGGCTACCTTCAAGGACAACCCTATTGAAAACCCAGGCTTTAATAAATCATCAATCAATGTGCTTCAATTGAAAAAGTGGACCAATAGAACATTGCGTCCAGAAGAATCACAGTTAGTCACGTTCATAGTCGAGAAATTGCGTTCCTGTATTTGCCAGTATCTTCAACTGTCCTGGGTAACTGTTTATCTTCACGTGCCGTACCAAAGCGTTCACCCCTACCAAAAGGGGGTACACCCTTCAGCGATAACACTTCATACCATGCACATGCCCAGTCTAGCGATCAAGCTGGCCCAGTAAACCCGTTTCCCCGCAGTGCCTAACAGATCCCTCTGTCCGGTCACACACAAATTGTTTCTCACAAGCCCAATGCTTTTTTGTTATTGGTGGGACACAACTGCTTGGTTTTCGTTGTCCTGGTCCAGCACTATGGTCGCACTATACTATAAACAATAGTACATTATGAAGTGACAGGCGGCATAAAAATCAAACTGTGAACATAGCCCTGCCCTGCCGCCCTCACAAAAACAGCAGACACCCCCCACCCGCCAATCGGCTCCTCTACGTCAGATATTCTCAATGGCGTGAGAGTCACACTGTTTATGAATGAATGCACTGCACCCCACCGCTCTGTCGGAGCGCATTGACGATGTAAAGCCAATTTAAATCCTGATTTATACTCCACTCATATCATTGGGACACACTCACTATACCATGGTAATTGTACATGTAAATACTTATTTCTCGTTTGACCTGAAGCCTCTTTTATCATTTTTTTGGCGGAAGAGGTAACGTTACGTTTTGGTTTTATTGTGTAAACATTAGCCTGGCAAGTGGTCAGCTAGCTCCTGCTTTAACGCACTGTATGACCCAGTTTGACAATCGGGACGTCATTCACACCCACTGCACACATGCAGACTAACGTTACATGAAAAGGCTGAAAATGTACCTTTCTGTGTCGTCCTTTGAACACGACGGCGAAAGCCCCGTGTCCGATCAGGTCTTTCCTGCTGTATTCAAAGTCTCCAACCGTTTCCATTTTCCAGCAGTTCAGTCCAACAACAGAAGGACGTTGTTCATCCAGGGAGGATGTTCTTTTTATGTTGATAGCTAATTAGCACTTTGCAAAAATCTCGAAACAATCACGCGTATCTAGCCTGCCATTTAATAGTGAACAAGCGTGTGTATTTATTTCGCTATCGTATGCCTGCTATAGTGTCATTTATATGGGATATTATCTGTAATTAGTCCAAGGACAGAATTTAATTGAATTCCCGACATAAAACGACACTAGAAATCTAAAGAAAAACAAATGAGCGAAGCAAAGCTGGAACTCCAATAGGCGGAGTTTGACTCTTATAAATCAGCGATGGCCCAGCACCAGATTGCCTTGGGTTATCTTTTATAAGTATAATAAGGTGAAAGCGTTGTGCTGTTAGCTGTACTCTGCAGTACGCTACGCATGGCTGGAGAACACAGCTGGCATTTTATCACCTAGTTCACCAACCAGCTCACTAGCGTTTATTAACACGATGAAGCAGGACACATTCAAACTGCCCACTTAACTACATGATGTCCGATGTGTTTCTGTAATTCCGTCACAACTCTCCTTTCTCGATGGCATCGGCGACAAGAAACGTGAATAATGCCCATAACTAACCAGACAGCTGAATCAAGTGAAGTTGCCTGGCTTTCGATTGTGTTTCAAAATGTTTTGCTAAGAGACATGCACACGATACGCATTCGCTTTATTGTCGTCAGAATGAACAATGACAGCAACGTTGCGCTGTTTCCAGCTCGATTTCCAGAGAGGAATTGAGTTAACAAGCGAGCAGAATAGCTTCGAGCACCTCGCTAATGTCAGCTAGCGTGAGATGCTTTGATACAGCGAACCACTGCATTATTGTTTGCCGTTCGTTAACGTTTCTATCTTCTTCTCAAGTATTCCAAGGTCTTGATCTCTCCCAGGACGTTTTTGACAACACGTTAATGCTCCTATATTCCACAAAAAAAAGATTTCTTCACGAGCTACTTATTAGCCTGCTAGCTAACGTTACTCTCTCCTTGGTGGTAGCTCTTATTTAGCAGTCCTTAGCTTTCGAGTCACAAAGACAGAACTTGCTTTATATATTTTCTCCCTAAAACGAGGGAAAATAAAAGGGATTGATTTAATGTCCTTTGTGGTTAGAATTAATCTCCCATTGCATCATGTTTGGTTCAATCCCCAGCTCTACCCAGTAATACAGTCCTCTTTTGATGCTTCACAACATGCACTAAACACAATAACTCCCGTCACACAGTGTCCCCATCGGTATATATATTTCCGAAGGCCATTTTATGTCTCCTTCCGCCACGAAGGTTAGTCCCGTTTTGTAGCGAATTATTTAGGCTACCATTATTTGATTGTACATAATTGTTTCAGTAATAACAACACGTGCATATATAACGTAAGAATACATTATAATCGTTTTAATTTTTAGGTGAAAAAATTAAAATAATTCGTGTTTATGAAACGCTTGAAAGCAACGACAAAAGAAAGTCGGTTGTATTCTTGAACTATTACGTAATGTTTTCCCCCTGTCAATGAATGCTTAACGAGACCTACTTTACGGAGAAAAACTTGCGTAGCGCTTGCGCAATGCGCATGTAGCGAGGTGCTGCTGTCTGCTACTGACGTCCTGTTTCAGTCAGTGAGTGTCATCGTGTGTTATTTCGACGAAAGGCTTTATTCTGAAATAATTAAATATTTGTTAAAATGACCTCTGGTAACCTGTTCGCAAATTAAATAGCGTCTGGACTATCGAACGACTATAGGCGTAGCCTACTACTGCTTAGCATAGTTTAGGGTATAGGCTACAATAACTAGCCTGCCACTCGGTCTATTATTATTATTATTATTATTATTATAAGCCTATTGTTATACTTATCATCTATGTTACTGAATAGACCTATATAGGAATTGTGTAGGCCTAATAGGTCTCCCCAATTCTTAATGTTACGTAATAGCTGCCCGTTTCGCGTTTGAATTTAGACTTTGGGAAATTTTGGCAGTTGTCGAAGAAAATGTGACAATTGGAAACCGTCTTTTTGCAAAGCATGAATTAAATGTGGCCCCTGTATTGTTTTAAACCCAATTTGTGCAGGCTTATGTTCATGGTGTTGTAAAAACATAGGTTATTCTGAACAGATGTCTCTTTCTAGAATCTCGATCTGACCCGGGACAGAAACATGTCTGTACTTGTTACGTCGGCCGTGCATGGGCAGTGCCAAACACTGCAGCCAGTGGAGGAAATCCCCGTTGCGGAAAACATTGTCTTCTCTGCCAGACAAGCGTCAATAAATTCCCTTATTTTGTTGTGAACTTATAGCCTACATTTGAAATAGCCTATATTTGATGTACAATATCAAAAATAATCGACTGTTTGAAAGATAACTTGCCAGGTCTGTAGGCCTATAGGCTACATGATTAACCAATAAAGCCTACTATTACAAATTTACACTTATTATTATTATTATTATTATTATTATTGTTAAGCCATGAAGTGAATTATTTGTGATTGTGTTCAGCTGTAGTATAGCCTTGTATTAGGCTATAGGCAACATTTGACTAATTTGTTGATTGAGCTAAGTTATTAATACTTAATGTATTACCTTATATTACCTATTAAAATATATACAATTGCAGTTTCTGTTTTTACATAAAAACGCAATTAGTTCAGAGGAGTCGGTGCAAAGCACCTTTTTCGGGGCATAGGTCGAGTGCATTGAATGCGGACCGTACATTGACTTGTGTATTGTGTATGATAGTTTTACAACACATACATAATGTCGTTTTTAAGTGTGAGAAACCATAGGTTTGTTGATGTTATGTTTCTAATCTGGGACCATGGACTGCACTGTTTCCGTTGGTTCCATCTGGTGGCGATTTTGGAAAAATGCGTTCTAAAAAGTCTCTGTTTTGAGACTTGGCTCGTGTCATCCTAAATTAGAACAGGGGTATTTCCGTTTTGAGGATTGCACAATGGATTACAGTATTTTTACATAACAGTGCTGTTTTACAAACGGCAAATTGCGCATATGAGCCTACCTGCCCGGTTCTCCTTTGCAGAGTTTAGCTAACGCCACACACTCCCATGAAAGTCTTCAAATGGGTGTTGAGGGCCATGGTGTTTATTTACTTATTCATTTTATAATTTCTTATATTTTCAGTGCTAGATTGCTATCATTTAAATATTTCTGGTTGGCAATATATCTGTAGAGAGGACCACATGCCTCAGCCTCATTATGAGAGTTAAGAGTTGTAGGACAAATTACACCAACAAGCTGTTAATCACCAAATAACGACCAGTCCAGTGAAATCAACTAATCTTCTGACAGTGTAATAGCCTTTTTGTTTTCAGCAAGGTTTGGCCAATACATTTTCAAAGGAGTTAGTTTCAGGGCAATTAGGCTATGATCTGACACATCTTCACTTACAGGGCTATCTACCTCTTTTCTCATTTAAACACAAATGAGATAAGCACATACAATGGATACAAGTTAAAACACACTCTATGCAAACAATGAAAATATAGTTCAAAACCAATGTAATGAGCTTATCACTGATAGAAGTGGTAAATACACGAGTGTCTCGAACAGTAACAGTCTTACGTTTTCTCTGAAATGAATGGAATGCCTTTGGCTTCAACCCACAGTCAGTATCTGAAGAACAGCGGATGATATACAGCATAAAGGAGCTGTACACAATCCCAACACCACAAGGGACTCTACACACGTTTCTCTGAATACATTTGAAAAATACATTTTAGAATAACACACAGGAAAGGAAAGTAGTGGTCATACAATCATATCAGGGCATGAAATTAACTTTTTCACCCACTTGTGGACTGTAAAAATCACCGGCCATTTTCAGCATTTTACAGCCACATTACCTTTTACAACATAACACAACCTGGTTGGTTACCTGCCAAAGTGGCTGCTTAGAGTACAAAATCTCACCAGCCACAATCAAAATTTTGGTGAGTGTTAATGTCACACCCTGAGTCATATACTGTATATATTTTATAATGGACTGTGTTAATGTCACACCCTGAGTCATATACTGTATATATTTTATAATGGACTGTGTTAATGTCACACACTGAGTCATATACTGTATATATTTACTGTATATAGTGGTAATCGGGCCTTTGCATGAAGCTGAAAATAATGGCTAAATAAGATCAAACACTCACCTCATTCGTCCTCCTGAAAAGCGGCCTCACCTGAGTAACTTCACAGACAAGCTAAGGTGTGGCTCAACAGCCCATTTACAGTTAGGAGCAGGGCTAGTGGAGTGTGGGGAGGGGGGGGTGGGGGCACGTAGGGGCACTTACACTGGACCCTGGGAGGACAGTGGGGTATAAAGGGGGCAAAATCAGCAGTACTTCATACAAGAAGCAGAACTCCTTGCTTACAAGAAGACTCCAGCAACAAGAATAAGTACTTCCTACAGTTCCACATACTGTTCAGTCACTTGCAGATCAACATCATTGCAAATCAATACAGAAGCTTAGAAATACTAATGTATGTGGACTACAGTTGTGACTTTACCTGCTACAGAAGCAAGGACAGAGTGTTCTCAGTCTGGCCTGAAGGCCTCAGAAACCAAGCCAAAGGTGAGTCTTACATTTCAGTTATAATCGACATGCTTCTCGTCTGTTTAACATCGCAGGCGATTTCCACTGTTTCTGTATTTATTGTGTATATTCCTTTTTGAAGCAGAACTACCTGTTTAAAAGAAGCAAGGAAAAAGCAACTCCTGACCTTTGACCTTTGGCCTGCCATATGCACCCTCCTCCTCTCGCATTCAGGAGTGCAGGCCAGCTCTGCACTGCACTCTTATTTGGCTGTTGTTTTGCCCGGGTGATCTGCAGTTGCTTGTGGGTGATGCTTGCACACTTTGTAACGAGCCTGTTTTTATTCCTCTATCCACAGTGGAGCAGGATGCTGTGCGGGCGGCAGTCCCAAAGCGCAGGAAACGCATCACCTTCAGCAAGGCCCAGCTACAGGACCTGGAGAAAGCCTTCAGCCTCACACACTACCCAGACACCACCCTGAAAGAGTCACTGGCCTCCATCACAGGGCTCCCAGAGTCCAAGATCCAGGTACATGACCTATGACCTCTCTGCAGAACAGCAATGGGACAGAAAGCGAGCTGATTGATTCATTGATTGTTTTGAAATATCAGATGGATAACTGGATAAAATATTTAATAAGATGTAAAATATACGTCCTGAATCAGGGTACCTGCTATTATTATTATTATCATTATTGGTGTAATATTTGGCAAATATTGCATAATTTCTGTTTTCCCTGCATTGGGGGGCAGAGTGATGCTGCTCTAATCCCACATTTGTCTCTTTTCTCAGGTCTGGTTCCAGAACCGTCGGGCTCGGTACTTCAGAAGCAAGAAGCAGGCTGAAGATCCAGCAACACTGCTTCATCTTAGCAGCACCCCGACTATGTCCCCTGCATATCCCTCCCCAAACCAGCCTGAACCCCCTATGTACCCCTCCCCAAACCAGCCTGAACCCTCTATGTACCCCTCCCCAAACCAGCCTGAACCCCCTATGTACCCCTCCCCAAACCTGCCCTCCACGTACCCCTCTCGAAATCTGCCCTCCACATACCCCTCTCCAACTCTGCCCTCCACATACCCCTCTCCAACTCTGCCCTCCACATACCCCTCTCCAACCCTGCCCTCCACATACCCCTCTCCAACTCTGCCCTCCACATACCCCTCTCCAACCCTGCCCTCCACATACCCCTCTCCAACTCTGCCCTCCACATACCCCTCTCCAACTCTGCCCTCCACATACCCCTCTCCAACTCTGCCCTCCACATACCCCTCTCCAACTCTTCCCTCCACATACCCCTCTCCAACCCTGCCCTTCACCTACCCCTCTCCAACTCTGCCCTCCACATACCCCTCTCCAACTCTGCCCTCCACGTACCCCTCTCCAACTCTGCCCTCCACATACCCCTCTCCAACTCTGCCCTCCACATACCCCTCTCCAACTCTGCCCTCCACGTACCCCTCTCCAACTCTTCCCCCTGCGTACCCTTCTCCGAACCAGCCCTCCACATACCCCTCCATCAATCTGCCCTGCATGTACTCCTTCCAATACTTGCCCGACCCCTCCAGGGCCACTCCAACACCGGAAGGGGAACGTTTGACTGCTCCAGAGCCCGACCCCTCCAGGGCCGCTCCAACACCGGAAGGGGAAAGTTTGACGGCTCCAGAGTTTACGCCTCTCACCAGCCCTGCAGACACACTGTTCCAGACGGGCCAAAGTGACACTGACACACCCTATAGTGTGCTACAGGAACATTACGCTCACCTGGCCATGCCTCCTCAATGCCAGCAACTGCACTACCGTCACCATAACGACCAGGTGGACCAGATGTCACAGGAGCAAGACATCATGTCTGAGTTCAGTGGCCACACCTCCAAAGACTTTGGTTTGACCGACCTGGAGGTTTCTGCTGCTTTCATTGATTATCTGCTCAGCTAAATCCCAATGTTATATTGGAATTACAAATCATAGTGGGATTTCTATTTTTAATCCATGTAACTACTATAAAATATAATAATAATAATAATGTGTGATTCAGATTGGTTAATTTGACATTAGTGCAAGGCACAAAGTGTTTTTGATATATGTTTCATTTCTGTTGAAGTTGAATTATTTTACAATATAAGGAAATAAAACTACAAATCTGTTCGTAAAATGTGTACTTGTTTTTCCACCTTGCTTTACACTAATCTATCATTCATATCAATAACTTTATCATGTTTATGATCACATTAATAAGCACCAAACCAAGTAAATGATTCCAGTGGCTATTAAAATAACATGTACGTCCAAATAGAATGCTTGTTGTTGTGAAAAAAAAAGAATTCTGTGTAAATAGCGCCCTCCAGTGGCCAATCTTGTCAAACTGACAACATCCGGGGTTCCCGTGCGTCTTGTGCGCTTGCGTATTTTTATTGGCCGCATTTTGCGCTGTAGGCAGAATAGTCGATCCCATATATAACGTAGATTCCGTTGGCGAATAGGCGCACGGTACGCACAACGTGTGGTGTCGTTGGCTGGAGTCTGTGCGCCATTCTGCAGCAGCCCGTTTAAAGCGGGTCAGTTTCTCCGCTCTCTCTGTCGGAACGGATCATATTGTGATCGCAGAGAACTATTGAATAAAGATCAGTTGCCGTGGAACTGGAGGTAAGATTTGCCTGTTCGAATATAATTAATAACTTGGTTTCAAAACAAGAAGTGAAGTCGTATATAACCACGGCGTTGATTTCTTGGCCTTCTTGGATATTTTGCAACAAGCTAACGTTAGTGCCGTGCTTTAGCAAAGTGGCGAAGCGCGATATTATTTAAGTGTTAAAGTTATTGTCCAACTTCCGTTAACTACCAAGCGAATGTTTAACGCGATGCTTGCTTTAGCGTATGCTATAGTCTGTAGTGGCCTAGTTTACAAATAGATCCGGTTTAGCGTGCTAGCTAACCTAGCAAGTTAGCATTAGCAATTGCGGTTGTTAAGTACGTTAGCTAACTTAGCTAGCTACATAGTGTGCGTGAAGTTTTTCCTGTTAGCTAACGTTAGCTAACGTTAGCCTGCAAACATCGCCGCTCGCTGCTTTCCTTTTCACAAACACATGAGCTAGCTGTGTAATTTAACTAATGCAATGCTGCTGGTGCTCAACGCTGCTATCCTTTGTGTAAAATAAGAGCAGTAAATCGGTGCGCTAGATAGTTGGTGAGTTATCGTTAGGGCTTGATACGTTTGTTTAAGCATCGCTGCAGAACTGAAAGGACACATCGGTGATCACTTCCTCACTGGTATGTAATCCCCGTTTATTACATAGCCAGGTGTGGGACCATGGCGATTATATTTACTCTCGCAATAACACCACATAACGTTATTTAACTTTAGTTGAAAACGATTATTCATTATACTGCCATCAATGGGTTCTATAATTTGGAATTGAGCCGTTTGCTGGACAATTTTCAAATAAAGATGAAGAAATGTCCAAGGATATGTCAGGGATAACAGGTTTATTGGGGGGTTTCAGTTATTCGAATTCTCGGTCTAGGAGACATAGGGGCCAGGTCAAGGGGAGGTGAACAGTAGGGGTAAAATGTCATCTTTACCAATGGGCCTATCTTTTTATTTTAAAAGATAGTGCTTATTTCAAAGTTTATGGAGCTTTTTACGGTTCTTAAATATCTCGACTATGAACAAATTGGTGGTCATTTGAAGTTCGGTCTTTATCAAAATGCAACAAATTTCTGATAGTACAATATTGGATGAAAATAGCCATATACACCACCATAAACCAATACATAATCTAACTGTTTTTGTGTCCAGTGGACTGGGAATGATCATTTTACTCTATTTAAAGAAAGTTTTGGTACTAATTGTTATTTTATAGTTTACATTGTTCGGAAAAAAGGCGTTCTTCAGATTTTGAAGTGTCCTTCCGTTACCAGAAAACTCTATTTTCACTGTCATATCACAGATTTCAGCTTAAAACTAATGAAACTTTCAGAAATAGCTGTTATTGATGTAATATTGGGAACATTGAGTGCAAGGGCTGCCTTATACGCAAGAACTAATAGTGTGTCCTTCCGTTACTTTTACCAATTGTCCTTCCATTACCGGAACCACTGTGGGAAAAATGCTATAAAAATGTATTGGACCATGCCCTTGGTCTAATATTTGGCATGTTCATAGATGGATAGTCAATAGACCATTATCAGTCAGAAAAATACCAATACTTTGCCTGGAACCGCAGGTTTTGCATTGTTGAAAAAAAGGCAAAAAACAGATGTTGTTTTTGAGTCCTTCCGTTACCGGTGGGTTTTTGGCAAAATTACCCATGAAAATGACCCTTTACAAAAAACTTAGTGGATTTATTTTAAAGTACTAGGCAGCCCTCACTTCTCACAAGTGTTCTTTTCAACCTAACTGGTATAGCCTAGGAGCTAGAGCCAGCGTACAGCAAATTTGTCCTTCCGTTACCTCTTGACCTGGCCCATAGGTCAAATTGTTAAAATATTTCAAAATTGCCTCACAAAAACTTTGATTACATTTACAACCTGTTAAAATAACATATTATTGTCTTATTGGTTTTTAGAGGTTGCCATGGCAGCTGCATTTCCATACAGAGGAGTGCCCGGGAGCATTCCCGCGGGCATCCCAACTCCAGGTCAGATTCCTGACTACATGTCGGAGGAGAAGCTGCAGGAGAAAGGTACGTGAGACAGGTGTGGTGGGACTGTAGGTACTTTGGACAGGTGTGTGGGGACTGTAGGTACTTTGGACAGGTGTGTGGGGACTGTAGGTACTTTGGACAGGTGTGTGGGGACTGTAGGTACTTTGGACAGGTGTGTGGGGACTGTAGGTACTTTGGACAGGTGTGTGGGGGCTGTAGGTACTTTGGACCAGTGTGTGGGGGCTGGGGCTGAGTGTGTTTATGGTAGACTTGGCAGGTATTTAGGATATCACAGCAAGGAGTGTTGTTTCCATGGCTGTGGGGGTACCTAGGCAAGCGGCTTTCAGTTTCTACGCACCCTCTAACCCTGACCCTCTAACCCTGACCCTCTAACCCTGACCCTCTAACCCTAACCCTCTTTGGAATAACCTGCCAGTTAACCTTAGAAATACTGGAACATTACAGAGTTTAAGAAAAGACTGAAAACGTATCTTTTCAGCACAGCTTTTGATTAAGCCAATTTAAAATGATTTTATTTAGATTTTATGGTTCATACTTATGTTACTTTTATTTTTTGTTGTATGGTTTCTGTGAACTCCTTATGTTATGTACAGCACATTGAGTTGCATTTGATTTGTGAGGTAAGTGCAGCACATTGAGTTGCATTTGATTTGTGAGGTATGTACAGCACATTGAGTTGCATTTGATTTGTGAGGTAAGTGCAGCACATTGAGTTGCATTTGATTCTTTTCTGTGATCTGCAGCACGCAAATGGCAGCAGCTGCAAGCGAAGCGCTACTCTGAGAAGCGTAAGTTTGGCTTTGTGGACGCGCAGAAGGAGGACATGCCACCGGAGCACGTCCGCAAAATTATCAGGGACCACGGTGACATGACCAACAGGAAGTTCCGTCATGACAAGAGGGTTTACCTCGGGTACGCCCCCAGCCTCACCCTACCCTGGCTCAACTCACACCTGAGTGCTAACGTTAGCCATGTAGCTCCAGAGCTGGAGATTAGGCCACTAAGGAACACTGGGCATATCTCATTTTAATTTGGATTGGTCTATGAATGTTGAATTGTGTAAATTAAATCTTTTTACACACACACACACACACACACACACACACAGGTCATGTTTACTCAGCCCTCTCTCTCTCTGCAGCGCACTGAAGTACATGCCGCACGCGGTGTTGAAGCTTCTGGAGAACATGCCAATGCCGTGGGAGCAGATCCGGGACGTGCCCGTGCTCTACCACATCACCGGCGCCATCTCCTTCGTCAATGAGATCCCCTGGGTGATCGAGCCCGTGTACATCGCACAGTGGGGGTGAGAAACGTGCCAAAACCTCTGTCTCTCTTTCACCTGTCAGAGCACGGTGTGATGCACCTGACCGAGAGGCGCATTTCTGCCAAAAACGCTCATATATATAATAGAGGTTTTATTTTACAGGTAAGGTGAAGGTGTTAAATATACTTTTGGTCAGTTTATGTTCAGACCGAAAAGAGTAGGCTCTGATTGGTTATTTCTTTTATTTCGAAAAGAAGCTGAATTATGTGATGCCTGTGGCTCGCCATAGCGTTGTGATGTCACTGACTCTTGTTTCTGATTGGCCCTGGCTGCAGCGCCATGTGGATCATGATGCGGCGTGAGAAGAGGGACCGGCGGCACTTCAAGCGCATGCGTTTCCCGCCCTTCGACGACGAGGAGCCGCCGCTGGACTACGCCGACAACATCCTGGACGTGGAGCCTCTGGAGGCCATTCAGATGGAGCTGGACACTGACGAAGACTCCTCTGTGGTGGACTGGCTGTACGAGCACCAGCCCCTCCGAGACAACACCAAGTGAGTGTTCCTCCGTCCCAGCACCGCGCCTCGGGCACACCTGTTCCCCTCCACTCATTAGCACTTACCTGTTCTCTGCAGGTATGTCAACGGCACCACGTACAGGCGCTGGCAGTTCACCCTGCCCATGATGTCCACACTCTACCGGCTGGCCAATCAGCTGCTCACTGACCTGGTGGACTACAACTACTTCTACCTGTTTGACCTGAAGGCCTTCTTCACCTCCAAGGCCCTGAACATGGCCATCCCAGGCGGGCCCAAGTTCGAACCCTTGGTCAGGGACATTAACCTGCAGTAAGCCGCCCCTCTTTCTTTAGACCTTTAGTCTTTTATGGTGAATAAAACCTTGTAGCGTTGCTCGGCGTGTTTTTAATGCACCCGTCTCAATCTTCTCCCAGGGACGAAGACTGGAACGAGTTCAATGACATCAACAAGATCATCATCCGGCAGCCAATCAGGACGGAGTACAAAATCGCCTTCCCGTACCTGTACAACAACCTTCCGCACCATGTGCACCTTACCTGGTGAGTGTAAACGCAGGATGACATTCATTTCATGTTATGCAATGCCAAGATTGGGATGAATGCAGATATGTGTGCTCTGATGCTAGGCTAAGTGCAGGTATGTGTGTGCTCTGATGCTAGGCTAAGTGCAGGTGTGTGTGCTCTGATGCTAGGCTAAGTGCAGGTATGTGTGTGCTCTGATGCTAGGCTAAGTGCAGGCATGTTTGTGCTCTGATGCTAGGCTAAGTGCAGGTGTGTGTGCTCTGATGCTAGGCTAAGTGCAGGTATGTGTGCTCTGATGCTAGGCTAAGTGCAGGCATGTGTGTGCTCTGATGCTAGGCTAAGTGCAGGCATGTGTGCTCTGATGCTAGGCTAAGTGCAGGTGTATGTGTGCTCTGATGCTAGGCTAAGTGCAGGCGTGTGTGTGCTCTGATGCTAGGCTAAGTGCAGGCGTGTGTGTGCTCTGATGCTAGGCTAAGTGCAGGTATGTGTGCTCTGATGCTAGGCTAAGTGCAGGTATGTGTGCTCTGATGCTAGGCTAAGTGCAGCTCTGTCTTGCAGGTACCACACTCCCAATGTGGTGTTCATTAAGACTGAGGATCCAGATCTCCCTGCATTCTACTTCGACCCCCTCATCAACCCCATCTCTCACAGACACTCAGTCAAGGTGAGAACAGAAGGCCTGGCGTGTTTCTGCCCAACATGAGCTTAGCCAGCTGATTTCACTAATTAGTTCTACCCCCTGGCTGAAGAATTGTGCTAATTAGCAAATCCAGGCGATTGGAACAAAATACCTGGGAAGACTTTTACTTTCTGAACCTGGACTTTACACATTTGCTGATATTAAAGATGGCTGCTGGTATGTAGATGTTTAAGGTTTGTGGGTTTGATACGTTGCAGAGCCAGGAGCCGCTGCCCGATGATGACGAGGAGTTTGAACTGCCAGAATATGTGGATCCCTTCCTCAAGGAAACGCCCCTCTACACTGACAACACAGCCAATGGGATTGCTCTGCTCTGGGCGCCCCGCCCCTTCAACCTGCGATCGGGACGAACCCGTCGGGCTATTGACATTCCGCTCATCAAGAACTGGTGAGGCCTGGTGCTGTGTTTACACTGCGTGAGTTTGGCGGTTAGCGATGTGTGGGGGCGGTTAGCGCTGAGGCGGGTGGGTTAGCGCTGAGGCGGGTGGGTTAGCGCTATGTGAATCGGGTGGTTAACATGTCTGCTGTTCCTCAGGTATCGTGAGCACTGCCCTGCAGGTCAGCCGGTGAAGGTGCGCGTCTCCTATCAGAAGCTGCTCAAGTACTATGTGCTCAACGCCCTGAAACACAGACCCCCTAAGGCCCAGAAGAAGAGGTACGGACCCCAATGCTCCCTTCATCCGAGTCCTAAACTGGAGATCTGTTTCACACTGAGGGGGAGGGAGAACATACGGGTAGAACGTCCTGCTGTAATGTTGCTAAGAAGCATGAATGAGCCATTTGCATCAGAAATGTACTGGTCCACAGTGGGAAAGTGTGCATAGACCATATAAGTACAGGTGTTGTGTCAGGTGTAACGTCTGTGGGACCAGGTGAGTTGTGTCAGGTGTAATGTCTGTGGGACCAGGTGAGTTGTGTCAGGTGTAATGTCTGTGGGACCAGGTGAGTTGTGTCAGGTGTAACGTCTGTGGGACCAGGTGAGTTGTGTCAGGTGTAATGTCTGTGGGACCAGCTGAGTTGTGTCAGGTGTAATGTCTGTGGGACCAGCTGAGTTGTGTCGGGTGTAACGTCTGTGGGACCAGGTGAGTTGTGTCAGGTGTAACGTCTG
Source organism: Ilyophis sp. 1 JC-2022 (assembly GCA_022702515.1). NCBI lineage: Eukaryota > Metazoa > Chordata > Actinopteri > Anguilliformes > Synaphobranchidae > Ilyophis > Ilyophis sp. 1 JC-2022. Next base: position 129,273,342 of record CM040402.1, read on the forward strand.
TGGGACCAGGTGAGTTGTGTCAGGTGTAATGTCTGTGGGACCAGGTGAGTTGTGTCAGGTGTAATGTCTGTGGGACCAGGTGAGTTGTGTCAGGTGTAATGATTTGTTTCCGTTGCAGGTACCTGTTCCGCTCCTTCAAGGCGACAAAGTTCTTCCAGTCGACGAAGTTGGACTGGGTGGAGGTCGGCTTGCAGGTGTGCAGGCAGGGCTACAACATGCTCAACCTGCTTATCCACAGGAAGAACCTGAACTACCTGCATCTGGACTATAACTTCAACCTCAAACCCGTCAAGACCCTCACCACCAAGGTGAACACCCACACCTTTCCTCTTCTCTAAAAGATTTCATGGAGAATATATTTTTAATGTAATATGTATGAATTATATGAATATGCATCAGTCTGAATGATATTCATGTTGTTTTATAGGGGTGTAACAGACAAATCTCTGTTTGGTACGTTTTCGGTATAGCAGAAAAAAGTGATGTGAAATATGAAATTGCTTTTCATTTATCATAGTTGCTAACTGGCCATAATTTCATGCTGGACAAAATAAGGCCCCTTAACACCAAGTCAGCAGGGGAGGGCGCTCAGCCATGAATTGAAGTTCGGTTCAAATATGTGTACGGTGTACCATTACACCCCTGTTGTGTTATAATCTTTTGTTTAGAGATTTAACCAGCGTTTTTAAGGTTTTAAACTGCTGTTTAACCACAGTGGAGACGGCGCTGTTAGTGGAGCAGGGCTTTTCAGGGGCGATGGGATCTTTGAGGGGTGTGGCTTTGGTTAACGGTGGGGGGCCGGGGTCTCCCCTGTTGCAGGAACGTAAGAAGTCTCGTTTCGGGAACGCGTTCCATCTGTGCCGTGAGGTGCTTCGCCTGAGCAAGCTGGTGGTGGACAGCCACGTTCAGTACAGGCTGGGGAACGTCGACGCCTTCCAGGTAGGCCACGCCCACAGACGCTGTCATCACACCCAACTGCTCAGCACAGCTAACGATAGTAATAACAGCTTCATTTATATAGCACCTTTCATACATTAAAATGCAGCTCAAAGTGCTTTCCAAACATAATAAAATAAACTCCCCAGCTGATGGGACTGGCGGTGGAGTTATCGCAGTGTAATGTTGTAAAGTATGGCTGTAATGTTGTAAAGTACGGCTGTAATGTTGGTGTAAATTACGGCTTGGTGGAGTATAATGGTGTAAACTACGGTCGTAATGTTGGTATAAGTTACAGCTCGGCAGTGAACAGTTTGTGGGTTTTTGGCGCGTTTCAGCTGTCTGATGGACTACAGTACATCTTCGCCCACGTGGGTCAGCTGACTGGGATGTACCGCTACAAGTACAAGCTGATGAGACAGATCCGTATGTGCAAGGACCTGAAGCACCTGATCTACTATCGGTTCAACACGGTGAGTCCCAGAGCATGCTGGGTAATAATAATAACTTTATTTATATAGCACCTTTAAAAACACAGTTTACAAAGGGCTTTGACAGACCAAATAAAAGCAGAATACTCAGGTCATGAATTTGAAAGGCAATGAGACATTAATAAACAGGGATGAAGGTCGTAGGACGGAGGTGGAAAAGAGCAAACAGTACATAGTGGTAAAATCATAGGATGAAAAGCAAAATAAAATAAATAAAATAATAGAATAAAAGTAAGATCAAATTCAGATGGAGTTCAGATAAAAGACAATAGAAAGACGACATCACATAAAAGCAAGTCTATAAAGGTGGGTTTTCAGAAGTGATTTAAAGGAGGTCATTGATTCTGCTAGCCTTATCTCCTCAGGCAGGTCGTTCCAAAGCCGAGGGGCCCTGATGGAAAAGGCGCGGTCACCTTTAGTTTTTAGTCTAGACTTTGGAACAGCCAGGAGGGCCCCGCCTGAGGATCTAAGGCTGTGCACTGGCTCATATGGGGTCAACTTATCTGTTATGTAGCTTTGAGCCAGAACCAAACGTGCTTTAAACAGTGATCAGTAAAATCTTAAAGTCGATTCTAAACCGAATACGGAGCCAATGGAGAGAAGCCAGGATTGGAGTGATGTCATCTGGCCCAGGTGTGGCTCGCTGACTGAAAGCACTCTGTTCTCTCCCCAGGGCCCGGTGGGGAAGGGCCCCGGCTGTGGTTTCTGGGCCCCTGGCTGGAGGGTGTGGCTCTTCTTCATGAGGGGGATCACCCCACTTCTGGAACGCTGGCTGGGGAACCTGTTGGCTAGGCAGTTTGAAGGTAAGCCTGGGGTTAGGGGGCGCTAGAGAGCAACAATATCTGTGTGAGGGTTCTAGCACAGGTGTGTGAAACTCCAGTCCGGGAGGACATTGCTTATTTTTGTCGTGTTCCAGCACGACTCATTCATTTAAGTCATTGATTGGCTAAAGAGTCCGCGCACCTTGTTCTCAAAAGCATTGACTTAGAAACTGCAAATACCTGCAGACACTGCAGCCCCCCTGGACTGGAGTTCAACACCCCCCTGTTCTAGAAGGTTATCTCAGGGTGTGGGAGCGAGAATACGGGTGCGGGTGTGGGAGCGGGTGTGGGTGTGGGTGCGGGTGTGGGAGCGGGTGTGGGTCTGGGTGCAGGTGCGAGAATGCGGGTGTGGGTGTGGGAGCGGGTGTGGGTCTGGGTGCAGGTGCGAGAATGCGGGGGTGGGTGTGACATCGCCTCTTCTGTGTTCCGCACAGGTCGACACTCGAAGGGCGTGGCCAAGACTGTCACTAAGCAGCGTGTGGAGTCGCACTTCGACCTGGAGCTGCGTGCGGCCGTAATGCACGACATCCTGGACATGATGCCTGAGGGGATCAAGCAGAACAAGGCCCGCACCATCCTGCAGCACCTCAGCGAGTCCTGGCGCTGCTGGAAGGCCAACATCCCCTGGAAGGTACGCTCCCCCCCTGCTGGCCGAGCACGGCAACTACACGTCTGAGCACACCTGTGTCCGAGTAATAGTCATTCTAATAACAGTTTTAGCTCATTATTAAATGATGTGCTCAGTAAACCTTTTGCTAACCTCCCTGCGCCTCCCCTGCTCCTCCCCCACAGGTTCCAGGGCTCCCCACCCCCATTGAGAACATGATCCTCCGCTATGTGAAGGCCAAAGCTGATTGGTGGACGAACACGGCCCACTACAACCGAGAGCGAATCAGACGCGGTGCCACCGTGGACAAGACTGTCTGCAAGAAGAACCTGGGCCGTCTGACCCGCCTCTACCTGAAGGCCGAGCAGGAGAGGCAGCACAACTACCTGAAGGTGTGCAGGTGTAGGAGATGGGGGTGGTTACATTACCTGAAGGTGTGCAGGTGTAGGAGATGGGGGTGGTTACATTACCTGAAGGTGTGCAGGTGTAGGAGATGGGGGTGGTTACATTACCTGAAGGTGTGTAGGAGATGGGGGTGGTTACATTACCTGAAGGTGTGCAGGTGTAGGAGATGGGGGTGGTTACATTACCTGAAGGTGTGCAGGTGTAGGAGATGGGGGTGGTTACATTAATATGTAATCAGCAACATTAACAACATTAGAAAATTAGATTAAGACACAGATCGGCTTCAGGGGCACGGAGGAGAGGAGGTGGTAGTGGAGGAAAAATGCAATACTATTTATTCCAATATTGGGATGTGCCCTGAGTGTCTGGGGGTGCCTCTAAACGGGGGTGTGGTTCTCGCCGGGGTTGTGGAGGCACATCGAGGGTGGTTCTGAGTTTCTGGGGGTGCCTCTAAACGGGGGTGTGGTTCCTGCAGGATGGCCCCTACATCACGGCGGAGGAGGCGGTGGCCATCTACACCACCACCGTGCACTGGCTGGAGAGCCGCCGATTCTCCCCCATTCCCTTCCCTCCGCTATCCTACAAACACGACACCAAGCTGCTCATCCTGGCCCTCGAGCGCCTCAAGGAGGCCTACAGGTAAGCGCCCTCTAGTGGTAAACACACTCATTCTTATCTGCAGGTAATGCTGCATTGCACAGCTTATGTTGTGAGTGAAGTGTGGAACGGTAGCATGAGCACTGGATGTGTGTGTGTGTGTGTGTGTGTGTGTGTGTGTGTGTGTGTGTGTGTGTGTGTGTGTGTGTATAATGGGTTTAGTTTGTTCTCCATGGTAACGTGTGTTTTTTGTGTGTCATGCAGTGTGAAGTCCAGGCTGAACCAATCACAGCGTGAGGAGCTGGGTCTGATCGAGCAGGCCTATGATAACCCCCACGAGGCTCTGTCAAGGATCAAACGTCACCTGCTTACCCAGCGAGCTTTTAAAGAGGTGAGTGTTTGACCTGTGTTTGTCCCGCTCCGGTCCAGCCTCCACCAGTCTCCTCGAACCCCGGTTCTGATGCCTTTCCCTGCAGGTGGGCATCGAGTTCATGGACCTGTACAGCCACCTGGTGCCCGTGTACGACGTGGAGCCACTGGAGAAGATCACAGACGCTTACCTGGATCAGTACCTGTGGTACGAGGCAGACAAACGGCGACTGTTTCCCCCCTGGATCAAACCGGCCGACACCGAGCCCCCCCCTCTGCTCGTGTACAAGTGGTGTCAAGGTGAGTCATGATGAGGGGGGGCACTTTGGAAGGGGGGGGGACGTATGAAATTAACTTTTTCAGCCACTGGCCAGAGTGGGTTGTGGACTGAAATCACCAATATAACAGCTTGTTTGGTTACCTGCCAAAGTGGCTGCTCGAGTAGAAAATTTTACCAGCATTTGGCTGGTGGCGGGTGTTAATTTCGCACCCTGGAAAGCGGGGCTCTGACATGATCTGCGGGGGTCCTGACACTGCTGATTGGTGGATCCGGAGCTAAAACACCATAGCAATAAAGTGTAGCACGTTTTTGATGTATGAAGGTTTACTTGGCTGATGTAGAGAGTGTCCAGTAAATAGGGTCATGGTGTAAGTGTTCAGTCATATGGGTGATGCAGGGAGTGTGCAGTAATCGGTGTTATCTCCCGTTATCCCCCCTCCTCAGGGATTAATAACCTGCAGGACGTTTGGGAGACGATGGAGGGCGAGTGCAACGTCATGCTGGAGTCACGCTACGAGAAGATGTACGAGAAGATCGACCTGACGCTGCTCAACAGGCTGCTCCGCCTCATCGTGGACCACAACATTGCTGACTACATGACCGCCAAGAACAACGTGGTTATCAACTACAAGGTGGGCCCCCCCACACTTAGCCTAGCCAGAGACTTGGGCCCCCCTGCACACACACCCACACTTAGCCTAGCCAGAGACACAGCTGGGCTCATTCACTGGGGGACCAATGAGAGGCTGAGGTTTTGTGAAGTCAAACGCAGAAAAAGTTGTTGGTTGGACAACTTGAACATTCGTGACTCAAGTGTGTGCACTGCTCCATCAAGCACTTATTGGACGTTCACAGATGAGTCAAGTATACAATTCATTGTCCAATGAGCATGTCCTTCCTCATCGATAACGGTGATTTTTTCAAATGAGCATGTGGACGGTGGTCTGACAGGCTGTGCCTCCGAGACCCCTGGGTAATGTAGTTTGTGCTTAATTGTCTCCTCCTCTCCTCCCCCTGCAGGACATGAACCACACCAACTCGTACGGGATAATTCGGGGGCTGCAGTTTGCCTCCTTCATCGTGCAGTACTACGGGCTGGTGATGGACCTGCTGGTCCTGGGGCTGCACCGTGCCAGTGAGATGGCGGGACCCCCCCAAATGCCCAACGACTTCCTGAGCTTCCAGGACATCGCCACGGAGGCGGCGCACCCCATCCGGCTGTACTGCAGATACATTGACCGCATCCACATCTTCTTCAGGTTGGAGCACCTGCCCTGAGATGGAAGGGGTGGGGTGGGAAGGGGAGTCGGGCCTGGGTGGGCCGGGCTGGGCTGGGGAGTCGGGCCTGGGTGGGGTGGGGGCCCATTCCCTCCCTATTGCGTGTGAATACTTCGCTGCTAGTTTAATAATCTCAGACTAAGTTGCGCCACCCTTTTGATAATTTGCTATGATGGATCCCTCATTACATTTCTGTTAGCGTCTGTTCCACCTTTAGTTTAAACCGGGCCGGCCAGTGGAGGATGGGCTCCCCCTTTAGTTTAAACCGGGCCGGCCAGTGGAGGATGGGCTCCCCCTTTAGTTTAAACCGGGCCGGCCAGTGGAGGATGGGCACCCCCTTTAGTTTAAACCGGGCCGGCCAGTGGGCCGGGGCCGGCCAGATGGGCCCCCCACCCCCCTCCCTTAGTTTAAACCGGGCCGGCCAGTGGAGGATGGGCACCCCCTCTCCTTTAGTTTAAACCGGGCCGGCCAGTGGAGGATGGGCACCCCTCCTCCCGAGAGTTCTCCCCACTTGGGGAGTTTATACCTAGTTTGCTTTTTGGGGCTTCAGGCCTGTTTCTCTAAGGCATCTTTGTCACAGTTCTCCATAGAAAGTGCTACAGATGAAATTGTTGGCTTTCCCAGGTTCACTGCCGATGAGGCTCGAGACCTGATCCAGAGGTATTTGACTGAACACCCGGACCCCAACAACGAGAACATCGTTGGCTACAACAACAAAAAGTGCTGGCCCAGAGATGCCAGGATGAGGCTCATGAAGCACGATGTTAACCTGTGAGTGCCCCCTGCTGGTGGAGGTTCTTTTTCCCCAGGGAAAGTTTTCTGCAGCGAGTTTAACGTGTGTGCGTGTGCCTGTGTGTGTGTGTGTGTGCGCGTGTGTGTGTTGTGCAGGGGCCGTGCCGTATTCTGGGACATTAAGAACCGTCTGCCTCGCTCAGTCACCACGGTGCAGTGGGAGAACAGCTTCGTATCCGTCTACAGCAAAGACAACCCCAACCTGCTGTTCAACATGTGTGGCTTCGAGTGTCGCATCCTGCCCAAGTGCCGCACCAGCTACGAGGAGTTTACACACAAGGACGGCGTGTGGAACCTGCAGAACGAGGTGAGGAGATTTATACGCACACCTGAGAGACGCGCGCACGTAGCTCTGCCCGCTGGCCACGCCCGCTCACCCATTTCCCCGTCTCCCAGGTGACGAAGGAGCGCACGGCGCAGTGCTTCCTCAGGGTGGACGATGAGTCCATGCAGAGATTCCACAACCGCGTCCGACAGATCCTCATGGCCTCTGGCTCCACCACCTTCACCAAGGTAACCAGGTTACCAGGGTAACCAACCCCTCTGTTCTGCTCTGCGCTCTCCTGCTGCCATTGTGAATGAGACGTTCTCTGCCAATGCTGATTGGCTGATTACAGATTGTGAATAAGTGGAACACTGCTCTGATTGGCTGATTGCAGATTGTGAATAAGTGGAACACTGCTCTGATTGGCTGATTGCAGATTGTGAATAAGTGGAACACTGCTCTGATTGGCTGATTGCAGATTGTGAATAAGTGGAACACTGCTCTGATTGGCTGATTGCAGATTGTGAATAAGTGGAACACTGCTCTGATTGGCTGATTACAGATTGTGAATAAGTGGAACACTGCTCTGATTGGCTGATTACAGATTGTGAATAAGTGGAACACTGCTCTGATTGGCTGATTACAGATTGTGAATAAGTGGAACACTGCTCTGATTGGCCTGATGACGTACTTCCGGGAGGCGGTAGTGAACACACAGGAGCTCCTCGACCTGCTGGTGAAGTGTGAGAACAAAATCCAGACCCGAATCAAGATCGGGCTCAACTCCAAAATGCCCAGCCGCTTCCCGCCCGTGGTGTTCTACACCCCCAAAGAGCTGGGCGGGCTCGGCATGCTCTCCATGGGGCACGTCCTCATCCCCCAGTCCGACCTCAGGTGAGTCCTCACCTGGGCCAGTGTAATTACCACCGTTAGTCAAGGAATTCCCCCAAGCGTCAGCTGTAGGCTAAATGGCCGTCTACACACCTATGTTTTAGACATAAATAAATATAAATTGGATAAAAGCATTCTGTGTAATGTCTAAATGTGGAGTGGGGTTAACGCTGGGTTAACGCTGGGTTAACGCTGGGTTAACGCTGGGTTAACGCTGGGTTAACGCTGGGTTAACGCTGGGTTAACGCTGGGTTAACGCTGGGTTAACGCTGGGTTAACGCTGGGTTAACGCTGGGTTAACGCTGGGTTAGCGCTGGGTTAGCGCTGGGTGTCTGCGGTCCTCTTTAACACTCTGGTTGCCCCCGCAGGTGGTCGAAGCAGACTGACGTGGGCATCACACATTTCCGCTCTGGCATGAGTCACGAGGAGGACCAGCTGATCCCTAATCTGTATCGCTACATCCAGCCGTGGGAGAGCGAGTTCATCGACTCGCAGCGAGTCTGGGCCGAGTATGCCCTGAAGAGGCAGGAGGCTATCGCCCAGAACAGGTGCGTCTCACCTGCGTACCTGCCCGCCCCGCTCTGCCCCGTCTGTCCCTCTGAGGAACCTCTGAGAGGTCGTCTCATTGGTCAAAACCCCATTTATGGGCCAGGTCTTATTGGTCAACCCCATTTATGGGCCGGCACTGCTGTTGATTTGTCATTGTTATTTATGTTGTTAATATATATGTGCTGTGCTGGGAGTTCATGTGTGTATTAATAGTGTGGTGAGTTAATATTCGGTTTTAATTATTCTTTTGTCGTTATTGTGCGGTTGTTATAGCTGTACTGTCGTTATTGTGCGGTTGTTATAGCTGTACTGTCGTTATTGTGCGGTTGTTATAGCTGTTCTGTCGTTATTGTGCGGTTATAGCTGTTCTGTCGTTATTCTGCGGTTGTTATAGCTGTACTGTTATTGTGCCGTTGTTATAGCTGTTCTGTCGTTATTGTGCCGTTGTTATAGCTGTACTGTCGTTATTGTGCGGTTGTTATAGCTGTTCTGTCGTTATTGTGCGGTTGTTATAGCTGTTCTGTCGTTATTCTGCGGTTGTTATAGCTGTTCTGTCGTTATTCTGCGGTTGTTATAGCTGTACTGTTATTGTGCCGTTGTTATAGCTGTTCTGTCGTTATTGTGCCGTTGTTATAGCTTCTGTCGTTATTGTGCGGTTGTTATAGCTGTTCTGTCGTTATTGTGCGGTTGTTATAGCTGTTCTGTCGTTATTGTGCGGTTGTTATAGCTGTACTGTCGTTATTGTGCCGTTGTTATAGCTGTACTGTCGTTTAGGGGTGCAACGGATCACAAAACTCTCGGATCGTATCACGGTTTTGAGTCACGGATCGGATCATTTTTCGGATCAGCAAAAAAAAAAAAAAGGGAGACAAGTATATCTTTGCTTTCCATTTATTCTGTAAAACACTTAAAGCAAGGAACTTTTGCCCATGGTCTTAAATGAAAACAACATTCAAGATGTCCAATGTTTAAGTAAAATATATAAAATATTCAATACTCAATTGTTAAATCAAAGTGCAATATGAGGCATGATACCTTCTTCCTTTAAACATGGTAGTGAATGAAAAAATAGCCTGTGTAAACGTTGACGTTAATATTATACTTTAGGTGAGTCTGGCTTGGTTAACATTAGCCATAGCCTTGGATCAAGACGGTCAGGCTTGTACCAACAAGGCTAGTTAGCCATATATATAACGTTATAATTAATAATTAGAACAGTGGTGTTAACATCACTAGCCTTGCCTTATCCATATGAATAACAAAATTAAATACCCCGGGCTCCATTACATATTGTTTGACGAGGCGAAGCACAGACTGGAAAGTAACATAGCGTTAAGGAGACGCTCCTTCTAACGCTATGGACCAGAGCGAAGTTGTAATCATAAAACTCCGTTTTTTTAAAAATAGTCATGCACACATTTTTACAGTGCATACGGCAGGCCTTGTTGACGGATTTGGAAGAGATTTCGTAGCTCTGGTTCCAAAAATGAACGAGTATTTAATGTGTTAAATCCGTGAAAATTACATTACAGTGGGTGAGCTGGCTCTCAAACTGTCTCCCCCTGCGAAGAGGGGCGGGGCTTAGCGATAGGTCCAATGCGCTTCAGAGTAAAACACAGCACGCATCTGTCTTTTCACTGCAACTCTGCATCGAGATTTAGGGAATTATTACTTTAAAAAGTACTAGCGGCAGTAAAACTGTAATTCACTATGATGGTTAAATTTTGCAATTAATCCGCGGTTCACATGCGTGCCGAACCGTGGGGGGCGATCCGTACGGATCACGGATCAACTACGATCCGTTACACCACTACTGTCGTTATTGAGCCGTTATAGCTGTTCTGTCGTTATTGTGCGGTTGTTATAGCTGTACTGTCGTTATTGTGCGGTTGTTATAGCTGTACTGTCGTTATTGTGCCGCCGTTATAGCTGTACTGTCGTTATTGAGCCGTTATAGCTGTTCTGTCGTTATTGTGCGGTTGTTATAGCTGTTCTGTCGTTATTGTGCGGTTGTTATAGCTGTTCTGTCGTTATTGTGCCGTTGTTATAGCTGTTCTGTCGTTATTGTGCGGTTGTTATAGCTGTTCTGTCGTTATTGTGCGGTTGTTATAGCTGTATTAAACGAGCCATTTGCTCTTCAGGCGGTTGACCCTGGAAGACCTAGAGGACTCGTGGGATAGAGGCATCCCTCGAATCAACACCCTTTTCCAGAAGGATAGACACACCCTGGCCTACGACAAGGGCTGGAGGGTCAGGACCGACTTCAAACAGTATCAGGTAACCCCCCTCCCCCCCCCCAACACGGGGGCCATTTTCATATTTCTCGTGGGAAGTGCTTTACAGTTGATTTTATTCAATCAGATGAGAAATAATATAGTGACAGCAGAACAGATCAGCAGAAGCTATGATGAAAAAGCACAAGCTCATTACTGGCACTAATTACACAACTTATAATGTGAGATCTCCTGTCTGATGATGACTATGATGAAGGTGTAAAGAACACGAGGTGACGGGTCGGTGTGTACCCCTGCAGGTTCTGAAGCAGAACCCGTTCTGGTGGACGCACCAGAGGCATGATGGGAAACTGTGGAACCTGAACAACTACCGCACGGACATGATCCAGGCCCTGGGGGGCGTGGAGGGGATCCTGGAGCACACGCTCTTTAAGGGGACCTACTTCCCCACCTGGGAGGGTCTGTTCTGGTGAGGGCTGCACCCCCAACTGCGCGCATTTATCTCCAACGCTTATGCCTCAAAACACCCACCCCCCCCCCCCCCCCCTAACGCTTATGCCTCAAAACACCCCCAAAAAAAAATAAAAAAAACTTTCTCACTCATTTACCTCAGAACTTGCTCCCCACATGTTACTGTGACAACCCAGCCCTGTGGCCCAACCCCCCCCCCCCCCCCCCCCCCACACACACACACACACACACACACACCATGAGGATGGGGTTGTGCTGTTTGGCCTGTTAGCCCTGCTTTGGAAAGTGTTGCCCTTGCTCTCGGGTAACAGCGTTTTTTGGGCCCCCCCCTCAGGGAGAAGGCCAGTGGCTTCGAGGAGTCCATGAAGTGGAAGAAACTGACCAACGCTCAGAGGTCCGGTCTGAACCAGATCCCCAATCGACGATTCACTCTCTGGTGGTCCCCCACCATCAACCGAGCAAACGTACGTCCCCCGCGCGCACCCCCACCTTCCACACGGGGGCTACTTTGGTTCTGTTTGGTGTTGTGTGAGTTGTTCTAATCTCACCCCCCCCCCCCCCAGGTATACGTGGGTTTCCAGGTACAGCTGGATCTAACCGGGATCTTCATGCACGGAAAGATCCCCACCCTCAAGATCTCCCTTATCCAGATCTTCAGAGCTCACTTGTGGCAGAAGATCCATGAGAGCATCGTCATGGACCTGTGTCAGGTACTGCTCGCTCGTGCATGCGTGCGTGCGTGCGTGCGTGCGTGCGTGCGTGCGTGCGTGCGTGCGTGCGTGCGTGCGTGCGTGCGTGCGTGCGTGCGTGCGTGCGTGCGTGCGTGCGATGTGTACATGTCTGTTTGTACTTGTGTGTGTGTGCTTCTGTGTGGGAGCATGCTGTGTGCACCTGTTGTGATCTTGTATTTTTTAGTGTGTGATTGTGTGTTTGTATCTGTGCTGATGTGTGTGTGTGTGTACCTGTGCTGATCCCCGTGTGTGTGTGTGTGTGTGTGTGTACCTGTGCTGATCCCCGTGTGTGTGTTCCTCTCTCTGTGTTCCAGGTGTTTGATCAGGAGCTGGACGCTCTGGAAATAGAGACTGTGCAGAAGGAGACCATCCACCCCAGGAAGTCCTACAAGATGAACTCGTCGTGCGCGGACATCCTGCTCTTCGCTTCCTACAAGTGGAACGTGTCCCGCCCCTCCCTGCTGGCTGACTCCAAGTACGTTATTCAGCCAGCAAGCTTGTGTGAGCCCGTGTGTCTGTCACACTTAAGCCCCGCCTCACCATGCCTCTCTTGGCTGTAGGGACGTGATGGACAGCACCACTACCCAGAAGTACTGGATCGACATCCAGCTCAGATGGGGAGACTACGACTCCCATGATATCGAGCGCTACGCCCGCGCAAAGTTCCTGGACTATACCACCGACAACATGAGCATCTACCCATCACCCACTGGGGTCCTGATTGCCATAGATCTGGCCTACAACCTGCACAGGTGAGCCTGCACTCCCTCAACTTACAACCTGCGCAGGTGAGTCACACGACTTCACCAAGCTGGCTCACCTTGGCTTTGTTGCGCCATAAATATGCTTTAACCCTTTAAGGTGTAAGATCACAAATGTTCTTAACTGACTTTCTAATGCTGATGTAACGATCAATACCGGTAATTGAAAGAAATTGAGTTTGTGAACACTGATTTAGAACGTTGAAAAAACATTCCAAACCCCTACTCTTCAAAGGCTTAATGGATCTCCCTCTCTCTCTCTCTCTGTATCTCTCTCTCTCTCTATCTCTCTCTCCCTCTCCCTCTCTCTCCCTCTCCCTCTCTCTCTCTCTCCAGTGGCTATGGTAACTGGTTCCCAGGGGGCAAGCCGCTGATCCAGCAGGCGATGGCGAAGATCATGAAGGCGAACCCGGCTCTGTATGTGCTGAGGGAACGCATTCGTAAGGGTCTGCAGCTGTACTCCTCCGAGCCCACGGAGCCCTACCTGTCCTCACAGAACTATGGAGAGCTCTTCTCCAATCAGATCATCTGGTTCGTCGACGACACCAACGTGTACAGGGTCACCATCCACAAAGTGAGGAAGAAAATATATATTTTTCATTCATAAAGTTTGTAGTTTACCTTTTACAATATAACACAACCTGGTTGGTTATTGGCCACCAGTGGCTGCTAGAGTAAATATCTGACCAGCCAGGCCTGGTGGTGGGTGTTAATTTCACACCCTCTATACACCTCTGTGATATATACTGATACAGCTTCTATTGTAGCATCCCGCTAGTCCCATGTGCTCATTCCTGCAGAGTATGAACCTGTACATAATGGTGTAAGCAAAACCTTTCCCCCGCGGCTAACTGGGGAGTTCCCACCGTAGAAATGTGCCAGTAGTATCGTAACGCTTCCCAAATCCCTGCTACACTTTGAATGGGAGGCTTTGCTGTTAAGGGGCGGCCTGGTTTTGTGGCTGTTTTCAGCCAGGTTTGTTTTTTGTACCCCATGCAGTGTGTAAGCGGGGTTCCCTCTCTAAACCCTAACCCTGTTCGTTATTCTGGCTCATTAAAATGGCCGGTTTGACCTTGTTTCACGGAAGACTCTTTCTGTTCCTTCACTTTGCAGACTTTTGAGGGCAATTTGACTACAAAGCCCATCAACGGAGCCATTTTCATCTTCAACCCCAGAACCGGACAGCTCTTCCTGAAGATCATCCACACGTCTGTGTGGGCGGGGCAGAAACGTCTTGGACAGGTGAGGCAAAATCTCTCTCGCTCCGCCCCCCCACCTCCTCTCCTTTACTGCTGAGCTTAATTCTGTAGGCCTAGTCTCTGACCCTCTTTGTCTCTCTGGCTGTCTGTAGGTCTGGTCTCTGACCCTCTTTGTCTCTCTGGCTGTCTGCAGTTCTGTAGGCCTGGTCTCTGACCCTCTGTCTCTCTGACCGTCTGCAGTTCTGTAGGTCTGGTCTCTGACCCTCTGTCTCTCTGACTGTCTGCAGTTCTGTAGGTCTGGTCTCTGACCCTCTGTCTCTCTGGCTGTTTGCAGTTGGCCAAGTGGAAGACTGCTGAGGAGGTGGCTGCTCTGATTCGCTCGCTACCAGTGGAGGAGCAGCCCAAACAGATCATCGTCACCAGGAAGGGCATGCTGGACCCTCTGGAGGTGAGCCACACCCCCCCCATACCCCTATATCATACCCTGCACATACCCCATACCCCTATATCATACCCTGCACATACCCCATACCCCCATATCATACCCTGTACATACCCCATACCCCCATATCATACCCTGCACATACCCCATACCCCCATATCACACCCTACACATACCCCATACCCTGCACGTACCCCACACCCCCATATCATACCCTGCACTACTCTCCACATCCAGCACCAGTAAACCTGTATAATCTGGTCTGGTGTTTGTCAGGTCCACCTGCTGGATTTCCCCAACATCGTGATTAAGGGCTCTGAGCTGCAGCTGCCCTTCCAGGCCTGCCTGAAGGTGGAGAAGTTTGGGGACCTGATTCTGAAGGCCACTGAGCCACAGATGGTCCTGTTCAACCTGTACGACGACTGGCTGAAGACCATCTCGTCCTACACGGTAACGTCCACCTTTACCTGCTCACTTCCTACGCCAGAGCGGGCCAGCCCAGCTCCCGGAGAGCCCCAGGGTCTGCTGGTTTTCCTTGTTGATCTATTAAAAGCAGTCGATTACGCAGTTACAACTAAGCCTGGCCCTGTGGCAATCAATTATAAGCGGGCATTGCACAACCTCACTGATAGCTTTAGCATTGAGAAACTCGCCCTTGGCTGCAGATTCTCAGTGGATTTAAACCTGTTCCAATGGGGCGAGTAGTTGGGCCTTCCAATACCATAATAAATCTCCTTTTAGACAGGAAAACTTGTACTGTTTATTTAGAACATGTTTTGAGTAACAGGAATATCACATTTGATTTGGAACTTGCCGCAGTACATCACAACCATTTGTGAACTTCCACGTTCGATGTAGCCGGCGGCAGATTGAAAGATTAAATGATTCCTCTTCGAGTAAATAATCTTCTCATGCATCCACCGTGCATGCAAACAAAACTATTCTCTAAGGGGGAGTGAGGGGGGCAGGACGAATGTCCTGCTTCCAGTGTGGATGTAGCCAAGAGAAGGGATTTGTGGAAGGGCAGAATTAAATCAATAAAACATGATAGAAAGCCACGATGGGGTTTGTGACAGAGCATATAAAGACTTGTCTGAGTATATCTTGAGTTTCCCGTTTTAGAAAGTGAGATTTGGTATTTGAAGGTGTAACTACTTACCCCATTGAAATGCGTTTAAACCCGCTGAGAAGCTGCGGTTAAAAGGTACATTTCTCGATAATAAAGCTATGAGTGAGGTTGTCCCCCGCCCCCTGCTTATAAATTATGGGAAACAAACAATCTTTCTATAAGGCCCGGGTTGAAAAAGTCGACCTATCCTGTAACTCACCTCACCCGGTTTCTTGGGTCTAAAGCGGTTGTTGTATTTAAGGTGAAAACAAAAAAACAGCAACCCCTGTGGCTTCCCAGGACCACTGTCCCACAATGCAACATCTACCTCTGCCCCCCCCAATGCAGGCGTTCTCCCGTCTCATCCTCATACTCCGGGCGCTCCACGTGAATAACGACCGCGCCAAAGTCATACTGAAGCCGGATAAGACCACCATCACGGAGCCCCACCATATCTGGCCCACGCTGACGGACGAGGAGTGGATCAAGGTGGAGGTGCAGCTCAAAGACCTCATTCTGGCTGACTACGGCAAGAAGAACAAGTGAGTGTCTGTCTGTCCTGGGCAGTCCAAACACCAGATGCGAATCGTGCCAATATGAAGCGTGTGGAGAGTTTAGGATTGCCACCTTTAGCACATGCAAAACTAATAACACAACCGATGATTGGTGCAAAACCAATACCATGACCAATCATTGGTCATGTTATTGGTGTTGCGTGTGCTAAAGCAGGGGTTCCCAAACTTTTTCATGCCAAGGACCCCCAAATAGCCGTAGCCTCTGGCTGGGGTCCCCCTATTGCGAAATGGCTTAAAAAAAAAAACCATTTAAATTACACTGGCAAATATTTAAAAAAATCAAACCTACAGCTTCTTAATACACAACACAATACCTTTGACCCTATTTTGATTCCATAATCGGGCCGTTGGCAGCTCAATGTAACGCTTTGACTGACAGGCAGACAGTTATTGGCTGCGATTGAAAGAAGGGCATGGCAAAGACCTCATTTCGATATGAAAGGATTTATAACCATATATATTTTATTTTAAACCGGCACAATCTTATGAATTGAAATGTATTTTTTAAATTAATTTTATTATTATTATTTTTTTGCATTTTCCATTTTCTCCTCACTTCTAATTGGCCCCCCTGGTGGCCCCCACTTTGAAAACACCTGTGCTAAAGGTCTTAGTAAGAGGCCCTGAGGCTTTGTGAAGAGAAGCGTTTGCTTTATGGTTGGTGTTGCGGGTTCGTGTTGTGCGTTCAGCGCTCGTTTGACCCACCTCTCCCCGCTCCAGTGTGAACGTGGCGTCTCTGACCCAATCGGAGATCAGGGACATCATCCTGGGCATGGAGATCTCCGCCCCCTCACAGCAGCGGCAGCAGATCGCTGAGATCGAGAAGCAGACTAAGGAGCAGTCTCAGCTCACCGCCACCCAGACCCGCACCGTCAACAAGCACGGCGACGAGATCATCACCTCCACCACCAGCAACTACGAGACCCAGACCTTCTCCTCTAAGACCGAGTGGAGAGTCAGGTGAGCCGGCCCAACCTGCCCCCACCTAGCCAACCTGCCCAACATACCTGCCACAACCTGCCCACCTCCACCTACCAAACACACCTGCCCAACCTGCCCCCACCTAGCCAACCTGCCCCCACCTAGCCAACCTGCCCACCTCCACCTACCCAACACGCCTGCCACACCTGCCCCCGCCTACACCTGCCCAACATACCTGCCCACCTCCACCTACCAAACACACCTGCCCAACCTGCCCCCACCTAGCCAACCTACACACCTGCCCAACCTGCCCCCACCTAGCCAACCTGCCTAACACGCCTGCCACACCTGCCCCGCCTACACCTGCCCACCTCCACCTGCCACAACCTGCCCTCCTCCACCTGCCCAACACACCTGCCAGAACCGCCTGCCTCCACCTGCCCCTACATCAGTTAACCTTCTCTCTCTCTCCCTCTCCTTCTCTCTCTCTCCTTCCCTCTCTCCCTCTCTATCCTTGCAGGGCCATCTCTGCCGCCAACCTCCACCTGCGCACAAACCACATCTACGTTTCCTCCGACGACATCAAGGAGACTGGCTATACCTACATCCTTCCCAAGAACGTCTTGAAGAAGTTCATCTGTATCTCTGATCTGCGTGCTCAGGTCTCTGGCCTGCGGGCTTCCTTTATATAGTGCCTTATATTGTGCATGACTTGTTGTGATTGTGGCTCTGCTCCTTAGTTTAAGTGAATGGGCCCTCAGGGTCCGGCTGGTGTGCTGGGGTTATCGCTACAGGAATAAGACCTCCTGGATCAGACTCCTTAAAGCAGTTCAGAGCAGAATTGAGCACTGATGCATTGCTAGTTTAGTATCATTTTAACGTTCCTGTTCCCCCCCAGATTGCGGGATACCTGTACGGGACCAGCCCCCCAGATAACCCCCAGGTGAAGGAGATCCGCTGCATCGTCATGGTACCCCAGTGGGGGACCCACCAGACCATTCACCTGCCCAACCAGCTGCCCCAGCACGAGTACCTCAAGGTGAGGTGGTGGGGGGGTGTAGTTTAAACAGCATACAGAACATTCCGCTGAGAGTGCACATCTCACGTTATTAGCATTCACGCATGCTCACTCAGGTGATTGGGCAGTTAAAACCGCGCACTGACCAATCAGCTGAGTCAGCATGTTAGCATGCTAATAATGAGAGCGATGCACCATGTCTCCAGGAGTAGAGTCCATATGCACTCTGCCCTGTGTCACACTACCTTACCTCTGCCTTACCTGTATCACACTGCACCTTACCTCTGCCTTACCTGTATCACACTGTACCTTACCTCTGCCTTACCTGTATCACACTGCACCTTACCTCTGCCTTACCTGTATCACACTGCACCTTACCTCTGCCTTAACTGTATCGCACTGTACCTTACCTCTGCCTTACCTGTATCACACTGCACCTTACCTCTGCCTTACCTGTATCACACTGTACCTTACCTCTGCCTTACCTGTATCACACTGTACCTTACCTCTGCCTTACCTGTATCTCACCTGCCTCTCTCAGGAAATGGAGCCGCTGGGCTGGATCCACACGCAGCCCAACGAGTCACCACAGCTCTCCCCTCAGGATGTCACCACACACGCCAAGGTCATGGCTGACAACCCGTCATGGGACGGAGAAAAGACCATCATCATCACCTGCAGGTACCTCGACACGCACGTGCACACGCGTGCACACATACACACGCACACCCCTCTCTGCAGGTACCTCTACGCACACATACACGCACACCCCTCTCTGCAGGTACCTTTACGCACACACACACGCACGTGCACACACACACACACCCCTCTCTGCAGGTACCTCTACGCACACATACACGCACGTGCACACCCCTCTCTGCAGGTACCTTTACGCACACACACACGCACGTGCACACACACACACACCCCTCTCTGCAGGTACCTCTACGCACACATACACGCACGTGCACACCCCTCTCTGCAGGTACCTTTACGCACACATACACGCACGTGCACACCCCGCTCTGCAGGTACCTCTACGCACACACACACGCACGTGCACACCCCGCTCTGCAGGTACCTCTACGCACACATACACGCACGTGCACACCCCTCTCTGCAGGTACCTTTACGCACACACACACGCACGTGCACACCCCGCTCTGCAGGTACCTCTACGCACACACGCACACACCCCTGCAGGTACCTCTGGCTGAGACACACACACACACACACACTCACACCTGCAGGTGCCCCTCTCTGAGACGCGTACCTGCAGGTTAGTCTTTATCATGCACATTCATAATTCCTGCTGCATTGCAGTACACTGTGCTGTTCACTGTCCAGACTGGACTCCCAAGAGCGAGAGCCGTTAACACAGAGGGAGGGAAGAGCGAGAGCCGTTAACACAGAGGGAGGGAAGAGCGAGAGCCGTTAACACAGAGGGAGGGAAGAGCGAGAGCCGTTAACACAGAGGGAGGGAAGAGCGAGAGCCGTTAACACAGAGGGAGGGAAGAGCGAGAGCCGTTAACACAGAGGGAGGGAAGAGCGAGAGCCGTTAACACAGAGGGAGGGAAGAGCGAGAGCCGTTAACACAGAGGGAGGGAAGAGCGAGAGCCGTTAACACAGAGGGAGGGAAGAGCGAGAGCCGTTAACACAGAGGGAGGGAAGAGCGAGAGCCGTTAACACAGAGGGAGGGAAGAGCGAGAGCCGTTAACACAGAGGGAGGGAAGAGCGAGAGCCGTTAACACAGAGGGAGGGAAGAGCGAGAGCCGTTAACACAGAGGGAGGGAAGAGCGAGAGCCGTTAACACGGAGGGAGGAAGAGCGAGTCGCCCTGCAGCAGCAGGAGTATAGTGCTGTTTTAAATGTGCGTTTTTGCTTTCAGCTTCACCCCCGGCTCCTGCACCCTGACTGCCTACAAGCTCACCCCCAGCGGGTACGAATGGGGCAGGCAGAACACGGACAAGGGCAACAACCCAAAGGGCTACCTGCCGTCTCACTACGAGCGTGTGCAGATGCTTCTGTCCGATCGCTTCCTGGGCTTCTTCATGGTGCCCGGACAGGTGTCCTGGAACTACAACTTCATGGGTGAGCAAAGACACGCACTTCACACGCGTGACTCAACACGTGTGTCATTGAACAAACAGGTCATGGAACTGGGTCCACGAAACGTGCGTCATTTACGGACTTTCTGCCTGAAAGGGTACGATGGGACCACTGAGCACCATGCGTTTAACCATTTTGGATTCATTTATACATAATACTGTATTAATTTATACTGTACACCTGCAGTAATGGATTATTTTACCTGCAATACTGGACTATTTCAGTTACCTGTAATACTGGTTGATTTATTTACCTGTAGTACTGGATTCTTTAAAACCTTAATCATGGATTTTTCCCCCAAATTTTCCTTCTCAGGTGTGCGGCACGATCCGAACATGAAGTACGACCTGCAGCTGTCCAATCCCAAGGAGTTTTACCACGAGGTCCACCGACCTTCTCACTTCCTCAACTTCGCCTCCCTGCAGGAGGGCGAGGTCTACAACGCTGACCGCGAGGACATGTACGCGTAGAGCATGTGCCTCTGCCGCCCTTTTGTACGGAACCAAAGGACCCGGTCCTGACTGGACCCAACCGGGCCCTTCACCCCAATCATGCAGCTCCACTGTTCTAAAGAAACTTCGGGTGTTGACCGATGGTTCTCCACAAAACACGGCTCTTACTCTCCCTTTTCTCTCTCCCTTCGTAGAAGGATTAAGCATGAGATATCCGTGATATTTCCATGATATGTTCTTTAACATGGTTGTACTTTACAAATTTAAATGTGTCAGTGGTATTTCTGCAGTAGTTGACGTGACTCTTGCTGTCAAGATTGGCATTTTTGTGAGAAAAGGGTCTTTTCAGTAGAAAATGCATTTGAGTGATTTTAGTTGTAATTTGTCATGTTTTTTTTTGCTTATTTTTTTTACAGAAGCAGTTGTTTGCCCGGTAGCTGTGTTGTGCGTACATTGACACTGTAATTTGGGTTTAAATAAAGATCGGAACACTTTTATAAGGTTCATTGGTCTCACCTGAAATTCATTCAATCACATATGTGATTAAACTCATTCACACTAAAAAAGATCATTTGGATATACTGTACTTTGAAACGAGGAACAATCGGTTGAGAACAGAAGTCACGTCCCCGTGTCCTTTGTGTCACAATATTTCTATGTAAAAGCATCTGCCAAATGAGTGTAATGTAGTCAAAACTACATTTGCATTACTTAACTTGTATTTGGTAGCGGGCCAGCTATCGGAGTGAGCTAAACTAACACAAACCTAGATGATGTAAAATGGGGCCTCTATTCTGCCCTGAGCTGAGCTTATTTGCGTAGGTCAGAAGTTTACAATTGCAAGGTTCTAACCGGTTGAGTTAAGATCAAGCGTTTCAATGTTCAAGACCCATGGCATTGGCGTCTATACTGTGGCCACTTTATTAGGTACACCCGCTCGTTATCGCAAATAACCTGCTCCTCCAATCAATGAGTCCTGTGGCAAAAAACTTAATTTATAAAGCATGCAGACATGGTGAAGAGGTTTACTTGTTCGACAGAACATTAGAAATTGTCAAGACGACTTTGACCCTGATTGTTGGTGCCAGATACGGTGATTCCAGCATCTCAGAAAATGGCCGCCCTTCATGCATTACTGTAGAGTTTACAGTGTTAAACTAAAAGCATTTGGAGAGGGGCAGTTCTGCAGGCAAAAACACCTCGCTAAGGGCAGCTCAGAGGAGACTGGGCATTCTCGTAAAAGGCTAACAGAAAGACCACAAATGCTCAAATAACAGTTGTTTACAGCAGTGGTTTGCAGAAGCACATCTCAACACACAACGTATCAAACCTTCAAGTGGATTGGCTACAGCAGCAGAAGACTACGCCAGGTTCCACAGTGAGCACATGATCACCAAAACGGGATGACTGAAGGTTGGAAAAACGTCGCCTGGACTGACAAATCTCGATTTTTGCTGCGACATGCAAATGGTAAAGTAAGAATTTGGTGTAAACCACATGAATCTATAGATCCATCCTGCCTTGTGTTAATGGTGCAGGCTGGTGGGGGTGTAATTATGTGGGGAATGTTTTTGACACACATTAGGCCCCTTAATACCAGCTGAGCATCCCTAAGCATTATTGCTGACAATGCATCTCTTTATAGCCAGTCTACTCTCTTTCAAATGGATACTTCCAGCAGGATAATGCATCACCTCAATCACCTCTATGAACATGACGGTGACTTCAGTTTCCTCCAATGGCCTGCAGTCCACAGATTTCCATCCAATAGGCCACCTTTGGGATGAGGTAGAAAATACCAGACGAATGTTTCCAGCACCTTGTTGAATCCATGCCGTAAATAATGCAGGCTGTTGTGGAGGCCAACGAGGGTCCTACCCAGTTATAGATAGGTGTGCCTAATAAAGTGGCCACTGAGTGTATTCTAGTTTTAACCTGTTTTATAAAAAATAGATGCCGTTAGTGGATTGTAGGCGTCTTGTTCACGATGGTAGGCTTCGATCTCCCTTTGCGAGCTAATTAGCTCATCTTAAACCACGATTGTCATGACGTTTGGTTTATTATCGCTGTATTGTCGATCATATGAGTTCTCTTTCGCTGTTCATAATTCGCAGATGAAAATTAACATTTAATAATTTAAAAAGGACGCTTTATATGTTTGACAAGCTGTCAGACGAAACTGCGCTTGTGTCCCTCCCCCTTCCATCTGGCGCCGTGGCTTAGTTGGTTAAAGCGCCTGTCTAGTAAACAGGAGATCCTGGGTTCGAATCCCAGCGGTGCCTTTTGGTTAAAGACCGTAGAATACTTACGAATAGTTTATTTCCGTCCAGCAGAAATAGCCCATACCTCCGTTGTATAAAATAATATCCTATAAATTGGCTAAATAACGTTATTAAATTGTTCACTTTTTGAGTTATGATTATTTGTTTTCCTAAGCAAACAAAGGCGGCCCAGATAAATGTCTCGATCCGATTGCTTTTAGAGATTACCAGTTTGCATGCTCTTGCATTACATTACAGTCGAGAAAACAACTGTGGCAACGCAGACTCGCCCGTCATTGGCCAGCCACGAAGGACTCGCCCGTCATTGGTCAGCCACGAAGGACTCGCCCGTCATTGGTCAGCCACGAAGGAGGGTTTTAGCATAGAAAACAACTCGCGAAAGTGATAAATTCTTGTGAAGACTGGAACACTGAGCAGTGAACACATTTATCTTTATTTTCCGCTTGGTTACTGTTCAGGGGTAGCCTACGTATGGCGTAACTATCACCAAAAACAGTCCAAGTTCGAGTTGGAGAGATTGCCAGCAGTCTCGTCCGCTAATGTTACGTGGCTTACTTAATAGCCTTCTCTGTTTACATATTACGCGCTATAACGCTTTTTGTATCATCCGTCTCGGTTGTATGCAGAGACATACATTAGGTAGCTTAATATATTTTTAAATCTAAAATGAAAGCGCGTTACACCGCCTCGGGGGAACCGGTGACTGACAGGTCTCACAGACAGCAGCAGCATTTTTAGCGACCGATGCAAGGGTTTTATTTCAGTTGTGTGGTTTAGTTGATGTTTTTATGTGCGAGGTTGCTAATGCTGCGAGTTGTGCGAGAAACATGGAAGCAAAGCTGGACGTAAAGAAGCCAGATGAATGCTTAGAGCGGACATTTACAGCCCTGACCGTGGACGATGTGTATGAAATAGCCAAACTGATCGGGTCCGAGGTGGAGAAGCTCATTGACAGCTTTGGTAACGAGAGCGCTGAGGGCTTGGTGCCTAAAATAGTGAAAGTTTTGGAGCTACTGGAGAGTTTCGCTGCTCGGAACCAGGTGCACAGCTCTAAAGAAGAGGAGATTTTAAAAGCCTTCGAGGCTCTAAAGAAGAGGGGCGTGAAAGACTCCGAGGACGACGGTAACAAAAACGAAATAAGGGTAAGCCGAGCTTTAAATAACGTTACAGTTCAGTTATCCGCTTCCCCGGACACACCGAGTATAAATAGCCACACTTACGCACTTCGTATCGCAATCGAAAGTAGCCTCTTCTCGGCGAAGACCTGCAAAATGAACAATTTATATCCTACGGTGCATTTCATTTTATTTGATAACTTGGCACATTGCATTTTGAATTATGTCCGTATCCATAAGTCGATCACATCGCTCACTTATAATTTTAAAACAAAATGGAGTAATTCCCTCATTGTGATTTCAGTAATTTGCTCTCCACCAAATCTGAATCAGGCCAATGTATGTGTTTATGTTTAATGTTATGGTTATTACATCATTCATTTGGATCTCAACCATTCTCAAATAATGCTTTTTGATGGTTTACATTTGAATGTGGCCTTCAGAGCGCACTACATATGTACCATACACTTGCTGCACTATTGAGGAGCCCATTGGTGTCTTGTAGAAACATCACATGTCATTTTGGGGTTTTCCCACATATCTAACGTTCTCATATAGGTCTGTGTAGCCAACATAGTGTTTCATAACTATTAGTTGTTTTTAACTCTTTAAATTATATGTTGAATTGGTAAATGGAACAAAGAAAGTTTTTGTTATTTCCATGGTCACTCTTTGTACAGCGACGTTGCACTTGACCGCGATTGATATTTTTTTAACAAATAGAAATATGGCTAGTTGGTTACGCAAGAGTATTGTATAATCATTGCAGATCATTTATTTGCTCTGTTAGAGCTGCTTGTCTTTCAAGCCGTTCTTTTGAAAGGCTATTGCACTGCACTGTACGTTTAGTTTCACTTTTCGTGTCATTGTCGTTTATGTCTAGTATTCAGTTCCACTTGCATCATAACGAAGGAAAGAGAATTTGACCAAA
Source organism: Ilyophis sp. 1 JC-2022 (assembly GCA_022702515.1). Classification (NCBI taxonomy): domain Eukaryota; kingdom Metazoa; phylum Chordata; class Actinopteri; order Anguilliformes; family Synaphobranchidae; genus Ilyophis; species Ilyophis sp. 1 JC-2022. The sequence continues at coordinate 129,297,971 of CM040402.1, forward strand.
TGCTATATATTTTTTAAATGTCTTAAAATATCACTTCCCCTTTATCCACCCTTAACGTATAGCGTCACATCCACACCTGCTCTTATTTAACATGTTGCTTCTTGTCAGAAGACTGACTGGCATTTTCATGTTTTTACTCTAAGCTATTGCATAACTACACAACAGCAACGTGGCTACAGTAGGCTGCAAAATGTTGCTGCTTTGACGTCTGCGAGTAGGCTAACAGACTACTGCGCTTGTAGCAGTAATACGTAGTTGTGGTGAATTAGTAAAAGGTAAGAGTAGCCTACCCTACATTCCTACAATATTACTTATGTAATTATGTTCATGTCTGACGCCTCGGAATTCGAATGAGAAGGTTTTGCCCTCATTGACCGGCACGTGGAGGCGTCCCGCCCGCGAGAGCAAAGAGAAGGGCTGCACGTTGGGGGGCAAAACAGAACATAGTGGACTTTTCACTGCACGCTATACGCGCTGCGCTAGGACACTGTGTTACCGTGGCCCGACTCCAATGCAACAGGGCAACTTCAAGAAGTACAGGACACAGTGACATTCAGAAGATAGACCCGGTGCACAGTCCCTTTTCCTGTCTCACCTAACTATTCAAATAGGTTGGTACATAATCAGAGAGAACTGTTGGCATTCCTGCAGGACTGGTTTTATTCTCGTCTAACACTCATATTTACAAGCTTTCTCGATTCATTATAAGATATGCAGCATGTGGGCATTCTAACAATGATACTGGACTGGAAATCTGTGTGTACATGCATGTGTGTGTGTGTGTGTGTGCAGGTTTAGCTTTTATACAGGAATCGGCCCCATATTGGGAGTATAGCTGTGTGCATTCACGTGTGTGTGTAATAGGTGTTTGTTTCTGTGTGTGTCTGTAGTAGCTGTTTTTTTCTGTGAGGGTGTATGTTTCTGTTTGTAATAGCTGGTTGTGTGTGTGTGTGTGTGTGTGTGTGTGTCTGTCTGTCAACAGGACCTCCAGCAGAAGGAGCAGAAATGGAGGAAGAGATCGGAGGAGCTGGAGGCTCAAATACTGGAGCTACAGGAGGAGAACCAGGAGCTGCTCAGTCAACTGAGGAACCACAGCAATGGAGGTAACACACACACACACACACACATACACACACACACACACACACGCCGCACACACACACACTTGCACATACACACACACACACACACACACACACCTTCAAGGAGTTCCCCAAGTGCCAGCTGTGGGTTAAAATACACGCCTCTGTTTTGCTGGGTACTTTTAGACATACTGTATATTTAAAGTTTGCTAATTAATTTAGTAAAAATTATGTCATTGGAACAATTTGTCTTCCAGCTGCCAACACCCCTAGTTGCCTTCTCCCCTCCCCCCCCCCCCCCTGCACTTGTACTTCAGTGAGTTTCGATGGAACGTCATGCTCTGGATTAATTGCAGCTTCCACCCACGCATGTTTGTAAATGAAGTGTTGAAAGACCGCTCAGTACTGCAGATCCATGGGATATATAGTCTACACTACATTACCCAGCATTCACCATGTGCAAACTGAGAGCAGTTGCGTTTCAGTTTTAATGTCCTAGCCCTGGTTCTTATGTAAAACAAACCGGTTTTTCTTTTAGAAAATGTTCCACCGATAAACGTCTTAAAAACATGTTGATTTTTGTACAATCCCTTTGCACATTACACATCCACTTCCTGTTAGGATCTGGGAAAGGATCACAGCTGCAGTTTGTGTGAGTGCTTCAGAAGGATCCGGTTAGATGAAATGCCACAATTGCTGCCTGACCCCAGGACTCAGGACTCATGTTTATTTAGTGTCAGTGGGTGGTGTGTGGTTTTGGTCCACGGCTCTATCCTCTGCTCTCCAGACCAGGTGCAGCAGCAGGAGCAGGAGCGGGAGCGGGAGTTGATGCTGAAGCTGAAGGAGGTGGTGGACAGACAGAGGGACGAGATCAGGGCGAAAGCGCTGGAGATAAGCAACGTTTCTAAAGAGGTGGAGGCGGTAAGAGAAACACGGAACGCATGCGTGCACACGCACTCTCATACACACACACACACACTACACATGCACTTTCATACACACACTACACACACACACACACATGCACTCTCATACACACACACTACACACACACACATACATGCACTCTCATACACACACTACAAACACACACGCACTTTCATACACACACACACGCACTCTCATACACACACGCACTCTCATACACACACGCACTTTCATACACACACACACGCACTCTCATACACACACGCACTTTCATACACACACACACGCACTCTCATACACACACACTCCACACACACGCACTCTCATACACACACACTCCACACGCACTTTCACACACTACACACCCACTCTCATACACACACGCACTCTCATACACACACACGCACTCTCATACACACACGCACTCTCATACACACACGCACTCTCATACACACACGCACTCTCATACACACACACACACACACACACACATACATGCACTCTCATATACACACTCCACATGCACACACTCTCATACACACTACACATACAGAAACAAACACACTCGTACACATACACACACACACATGCACTCTCATACACACACACACACACACACACACACACACACACACTTTTATACACACACCACTCCACATACACACACACACACTACACATACACACCCGCACGCCACACACACGCACACTCTCATACACATACACACACACACACACACACTCACTCTCATACACACCCACACAGACACGCACACAGTCATTACCAGGAAAGTTTGGTTGTCTTGGCTCATGCTAAAGGCAAATAGAAGCTGGACTGCACTCAAGGTCAAAGGAGATTTTTTTCACGTTAGTTATTTTTTTGTGTCATAAATAACAGCAGATCAGTCAGTAACATGCTGAGGAGCCACACCTCAGAGAGCAAGCCTGAACAGAGTCCCTGTTTCACCTGATCTGTCTGCCACTACACACACACACACACACACACACACACACAAGCTTAGCTGTACACAGAATGTGAACACATGAATCTGGTGTGTTGTTGCATATTGTGTGTGTGTGTGTAGCAGGGGGTGTTATTGTTACAGTATGTGTGTGTGTGTGTGTAGCAGGGGGTGTTATTGTTACAGTATGTGTGTGTGTGTGTAGCAGGGGGTGTTATTCTTACAGTATGTGTGTGTGTGTGTGTGTGTGTGTGGGTAGCAGGAGGTGTTATTGTTACAGTGTGTGTGTGTGTGTGTGGGTAGCAGGAGGTGTTATTGTTACAGTATGTGTGTGTGTGTGTGTGTGTGTGTAGCAGGGGGTGTTATTGTTACAGTATGTGTGTGTGTGTGTGTAGCAGGGGGTGTTATTGTTACAGTATGTGTGTGTGTGTGTGTAGCAGGGGGTGTTATTGTTACAGTATGTGTGTGTGTGTGTGTGTGTGTGTGTGTGTGTGTGTGTGTGTAGCAGGGGGTGTTATTGTTACAGTATGTGTGTGTGTGTGTGTGTAGCAGGGGGTGTTATTGTTACAGTATGTGTGTGTGTGTGTGTGTGGGTAGCAGGAGGTGTTATTGTTACAGTATGTGTGTGTGTGTGTGTGTGTAGCAGGGGGTGTTATTGTTACAGTATGTGTGTGTGTGTGTGTGTGTAGCAGGGGGTGTTATTGTTACAGTGTGTGTGTGTGTGTGTGTGTGTAGCAGGGGGTGTTATTGTTACAGTATGTGTGTGTGTGTGTGTGTGTAGCAGGGGGTGTTATTGTTACAGTATGTGTGTGTGTGTGTGTAGCAGGGGGTGTTATTGTTACAGTATGTGTGTGTGTGTGTGTGTGTGTGTGTGTAGCAGGGGGTGTTATTGTTACAGTATGTGTGTGTGTGTGTGTGTGTGTGTAGCAGGGGGTGTTATTGTTACAGTGTGTGTGTGTGTGTAGCAGGGGGTGTTATTGTTACAGTATGTGTGTGTGTGTGTGTGTGTGTGTGTGTGTGTGTAGCAGGGGGTGTTATTGTTACAGTGTGTGTGTGTGTGTGTGTGTGTGTGTGTGTGTGTGTAGCAGGGGGTGTTATTGTTACAGTGTGTGTGTGTGTGTGTGTGTAGCAGGGGGTGTTATTGTTACAGTATGTGTGTGTGTGTGTGTGTGTGTAGCAGGGGGTGTTATTGTTACAGTATGTGTGTGTGTGTGTGTGTGTGTGTGTGTGTGTGTGTGTGTAGCAGGGGGTGTTATTGTTACAGTGTGTGTGTGTGTGTGTGTGTAGCAGGGGGTGTTATTGTTACAGTATGTGTGTGTGTGTGTGTGTGTGTGTAGCAGGGGGTGTTATTGTTACAGTATGTGAGTGTGTGTGTGTGTGTGTGTGTAGCAGGGGGTGTTATTGTTACAGTGTGTGTGTGTGTGTGTGTGTGTAGCAGGGGGTGTTATTGTTACAGTGTGTGTGTGTGTGTGTGTTATAGTTGCAGGAGCAGCTGGAGCGCTTTATGAAGATGAACAGTGAGCTGCGGAACAAACAGAGCATCACTCAGGCGCAGGTGAAGAGCGCTGTGGAGCGGAAGGCCGATCTGGAGGCTGATCTGCACCAGAAACAAAAAGAGATCCAGAGACTCACCGCCCAGCTGGAGAGAGTCAGCACCGCCAGTTCTACAGTATGTGTGTGTTAGTGATGGTTTCTGCGTGCGTGCGTGCGTGCGTGCGTGCGTGCGTGCGTGCGTGAATGAGCTCGGTTATGTATGTAGGACTCTATCCACTGTGGTTCTCTCATAAACACTGCTCTTTTTCCTTCATAAACATTTCTGCTCCCAAAATTTGAGCTGGAATATTTCGGTTAATGTAGTTAAAGTTTAGGTCATGCGCTCTGCGTTCGTTTCGCCCGTGTGTGAGAGCCAGACTTTGTATTGTAAGGAGAATTAGTGGTCATAAATACCAGCTCGGTCACACCATCCAGGAAGGGGACTTCCATCGCACATAAATGGCACCGGAATGGGAGTGATTACGTGACAGTTTTTGAGAGTTTTGAATTCAAGTTCAAAGGTCATGCAACCATGAAGACAAAGTGCTTCGCTTCCACCGGTGAAGTGTGACACAACCATATGTACATTACTTAAAGAAACAATGTTCTGACGTCATGGTGTTCCCAGCAGGCTAGCTCAGACAGGGCGGGGCTGGACCTTACAGACAAGCTGATCATCGACCTGAAGGACCCCAACCGGCCCTGTTTCACTAAACAGGAAGTGAGGGACATGCTGTTCGAGAGGAACGAGCTAAAAGCCAACCTCTTTCTGGTGCAGGAGGAGCTGGCATACTACCAGAGGTGGGCGGGGCTCACTGGGGTCATATGAAGGGGGGGGGGGGGGCAGGGCAGCCAGCTAGTCTTAGTGTGATGAATGCCTTCACATGAACTGTGTGTGTGTGTGTGTGTGCGCGTGGGTATTTGAAAATAGTTCAATAGTTTTTATCCATCTATTCTGGAATATTTTATTCTTACAAGTGGCATATTCACAAAAGTGGAGTACATTAAAATGACTTGAATGAGTGAATGTGTGTTAGGAAAATGTTTATAAATGTGAGGCATATTTTATCTGTGTAAAACCATGCCTGTTTTGGGGAAAGGACAGAGGCATGGATACGGGTCTAAATGTTGTAAGTCACAGTTCTCGACACATAGCTTAAACATATTTCTGAACTTATCACCTTGTCTGTAGCTCCATAAGGTAAAATGCTATCCCTGTTGACATGTCCAATTTGTACTGAAAGTTTATGGAACATCTTGAGTTGGGTCTATAGGTAGCATGACGCTCACGTTTGGCACCAGCAGGCCCTCTTTTGTTGGTGGTTGTGTCGTTTAAAGGCGCACTTACCCCGCTTGACTAAATAATAACCTATATGAGCTGTGGACCAATCAAGCAGGACTGGAGCGTTCTGCACCAATGCCGGTGCTCTTACAGGCCAAAGTTAACTTCACAAAACAATAACAGGCATTTGAAGCATCACGGCTAATGCATCACATTAAACAGGCCTAGCTAGAGTCCCTTTATAGAGAGAGGGATATATACATTAAACAGCAGCACTGCTGCTAGGCCTAGCTAGAGTCCCTTTATAGAGAGAGGGATATATACATTAAACAGAAGCGCTGCTGCTAGGCCTAGCTGCACCACCTGTGACGGCTTCTCTTGCTGTGTTTCTCATACCTGCTTCGCTGTGGTGAAGACTACACTGCCCTGGTCCTCATGTGTGGTTTGTGGGTTTAATATGTGTGCGTGTGCGTGTGTGTTCAATGCGTGTGTGTGTGTGTTGCAGGGAGATCCTGAATGACGAGAGGTGTCCTGGGTTCCTGCTGGATGCCGTCCGCTCCGCTATCAAGAAACAAAGGATCGTGATTAAGGCCAAGATGCTGGGCATTCCTGCGGACCAATGCAGCAGGTCAGAGAGGCAGGGGGCGGGGCCTCATTGTTAGGGGGCGGGGTTTAGGGCAGACTGCATTCCAAATGAGAGTAAATAAATATGGAGGTAAAAACAAACAGCCGTGATTATTTTGGGTGTTGAGCAGAGTCATTATTTTGGGTGTTGAGCAGAGTCATTAAAGGTGATTATTTTGGGTGTTGAGCAGAGTCATTATTTTGGGTGTTGAGCAGAGTCATTATTTTGGGTGTTGAGCAGAGTCATTAAAGGCTGTTTCAGTAGCTCTTAGTGGGTTTCATTAGCTGCATGCAGTGGAGCGATGCTGATAGGTTTGAGGTGTGGCTTGTCTCCATAGTGACGAGGAGGCAAAGGGGCCACTCTTTGAGGGCAAAGATAAGTGTGACGGAGACTGCACTGATGGTCCACCCGCCGAGTCCCGCATCAGGAACCTGTAAGTGTCACACACACACACACACACACACGCCATACACACACACACACACTATACACACACACACACACACACACACACACGCGCGCGCGCGCAAGCACACACTCGCTTACACACCATACACGCACCCACACGTATATGCACACACATCATACACACAATACGCGCGCACACTCTCTCTCTTACACACACACACACACACACACACGTGCACTATTGTACTCATTCACTCTCCACCCTGGCCCCTAGGTTTGGCTTCCTGACTCGCTCAGGCAGTAGGAAGAGCCTGAGCCCCCAGAGCACCCCCACAGGCTCATGCTGGGAGATCATCGTCCCTGACGACGAGGCGGGGCCCCCTCCTGAGGAGGCGGAGCCACAGCGCTCTCCCTGAACCCCCCCCACCCCACTCCAAACCCCACCTCTTGTGGCGGTGCTACAGATGGACACGCCCCCAGATCATGCATCAACCCCACTGCCCGCTGGGAAAACGGACTCAGTCTAATCCATACTGTCTCCTGACTTTTATATTTTTAACATAATTGTATGAAATACTGTATTCTGTTTGATTTTGTGCAACATGGTGTTTTATATATAGCAAAGTGTTATATTTATCTTATGTCAAATTTATGTTAAAAAAAAAGAAAAAAGAAAGAAAAATCTTGATTACCCAAAAACCAAAGAAGAAGAGTTCTCTTTTACAACCTCCATCTGAAAAGGAAAATGGCAGTACACTTGTGAGCCACCAGGGGGCATTAAAACACTTTCAGGCTCACGACTGGCTTAAAACCACATTAATCGATAAGCAGATGCAATGACAAACATATTTTGTTGAGACTTTGAGACAGTTAAAAAGAAAATCCAATATGTGTGTGTTTTTAAATATCTCTGCAGTGTTCTGTGCACACGTGCTAAAGGTCTCCCAGCATGCTGTATGTTTGCAGTTTCTGTGGATTGGCGCTGGCTGTGTTTGAATCAGTCAGAATCAGAGCCGAATCTACTGCGTCCTGTTTGCTGTGTACTAGCATACAGTATACTACTTACTATGGAGGTAGATTTCTATCAAAAATAAACAAGCACAAAAGTATAATCCACAATTGTATTTACCATCCACACACACACACACCTCTTAATTTGTGTTCGTAGATATAATCCACAATTGTATTTACCATCCACACACACACACACCTCTCAATTTGTGTTTCGTAAAAATAATCCACATGTGTTTTCCATCCACACACAAACGCCTCTCAACTTGTGTTTCGTAAATCGTCATTTGGATGAATGCAAAAATTATATTCACAAATGCAAATAACATTTACAGATATGTTTCCAATGTACAAATCAAAAGCTTGGCTTGCGAATTGGCAAATCTACATTTGCTGATCGAAGGACACTCTTGATCTGCTTGGATTTACGGACAGAATTTTGAGACAAATATTCCGATGTTTTTCACCGTGTCGATTCACGCTCGCTTAACTTGCAATTCGTAAACTAAACTTCTTCTTCTTTGGTGCTACATAACACGGCGTGTGTGTGTCGGCTCATCAGCGCCACTTTTAGAACAAGTGGCCAAAATTGCACATTATCTTTAAGAAGTGGATTCATGGTACATTTAATTAACAACCGAGTTTTGAGTTTATTTAGGTTGTAAAGTTTAACCCCACGCTAATCTTGCGATGGCAAGTTTTTTTAAAAGTCATTGCACAAAACTCCTATCAGATTGCATGTAGCTAGCTAGCTAGATTACATTACACAGGGGTAGGTCCGTACATTGATAGGAACTAGGAAGTACAACACTATGAGCTAAAATAAGGAGAGAACTCCATGCAATTTGAATGATCATTTTCATTTAGGTGTCTTATCTACTAGCTAGCTAGCTGAACAAATAAATGAGATATGTGAGAATAGCTGTGAAATTAATTTAATTGGCTACAATACTTCACACGGTTGAGTTTGTTTTACATAATCTTTTCCATGAGGGGCGAAAGAGTTATGTAGCTACTGTGTACGGACCTACCCCTGTGCAATGTAATCAAGCTAGCTACATGCAAAACAGTGTTGTTGCTCATGCAGTGTGTGGGAGGAAGGCAGACACTTCCTCTTTGTTCAGTAACGTTCCTGAAGCGGCCGGTGATGCTTACTCAGTGTCTAAAGTTAGCCCCTCTTACTAGAAGCAGAGCCCTGCTGTGCTGAAATGTGTCGCTCTTAAGCACATTACTGTAAAAATAATTGTAATTTTTTTTGTTTACTTCACATTAATGAATTCATTATTGTGTAATTAATAGATCAGGTTGCATAAAAAGATAACGTGGTCTGTAGTGCTCCCGAATGACTGTAGCTGCCACTTTAGATGCAATCATTTAAAATTATAACAGTAACCCCCTCCTCCCCCGTTTGGACATCATGGTTACATCACGCGATGTCATGGCGGGTCACACTGCTGCATGTGTGATGTCATAGGCCACTTTGTTATGTGTGTGATGTCATAGGCCACTCTGTTGTGTGTGTGTGTGTGTGTGTGATGTCATAGGCCACTCTGTTGGTGTGTGTGTGTGTGATGTCATAGGCCACTCTGTTTTGTGTGTGATGTCATAGGCCACTGTTGTGTGTGTGATGTCATAGGCCACTCTGTCGTGTGCGTGATGTCACAAGCAGTGGTGTGCCTGAGTCTTGAGTTCGGAGGGATGAGGTAGCAAATGCAGGGAAGCACTGTGCCCTTCCTGTCCCCTCACCCCCTACACACACACACACAGTGCCTTCAGGTGAAATGAAAGGAAGCAGGACAATAACTTTCTGACCCCCCTACCCCCACCCAAGACAAGCTGTACTATTACTGAAATCCTTCAGTGGCCCCGCCTCTCCATTCAGAAAGGCACGGGTATATTACTGAAATCCTTCAGTGGCTCCGCCTCCCCATTCAGAAAGGCACGGGTATATTACTGAAATCCTTCAGTGGCTCCGCCTCCCCATTCAGAAAGGCACGGGTATATTACTGAAATCCTTCAGTGGCTCCGCCTCCCCATTCAGAAAGGCACGGGTATATTACTGAAATCCTTCAGTGGCCCCGCCTCTCCATTCAGAAAGGCACGGGTATATTACTGAAATCCTTCAGTGGCCCCGCCTCTCCATTCAGAAAGGCACGGGTATATTACTGAAATCCTTCAGTGGCCCCGCCTCTCCATTCAGAAAGGCACGGGTATATTACTGAAATCCTTCAGTGGCCCCGCCTCTCCATTCAGAAAGGCACGGGTATATTACTAAAAGGCTATTTTTAACATGAAGAGGTGTGTACAGTACTGTGTGAAACCAAAATAAATATTTTTAACAAACTTGAGTGCAGGTCTTTTACTGGATCATCCTGGTCTTTGGGGGTGTGTACCCCAAAACCAGCTTCTGTGGGGGTATCCCAGACTGCAGACCCCCACCCTCCCCTCCCAAACTGGGATTCCTGAGACATGGGGGGGGTGAGGGTGGGGTTTAAATGGCCTGGCGGCTTGTTGAATAGGAGGAAACGACCAACACTTCCCCAGGAAAGCCGCAGAGGAAACGCAGGAGCTCGGAGCAGCAGGACAGGGGGACAGAGACGGACGCTGGAGAGAAGGAGAGAGGGAGAGAAAGAGAGAAAGAGAGAAGGGGAGAGGGAGAGAAGGAGAGACCCTGCCTTTGTCCTGGCTGAGTATAGGGTGCGCTGGTCCAGGCCGGTTCTGGCTGAGGGTGAAATGGTGCTCCGTGCGGCCGGGTTGGGGCTGCTGCTCTGCTGTTTGGGAGGCCCCACGGAGGGGCTGGACCCCGCGAGACGCAATGTGTGCCAGGATCTCAGGTTATGCCTCATCTTCTTTTCTGTCAAATGGGTTTGAAACATTTTAGAGAGCGAGTGTGTGAGAGAGAGAGAGAGAGAGAGAGAGAGAGAGAGAGAGAGAGTGTGTGTGTGAGAGAGGGAGAGGGAGAGTGTGAGAGAGAGAGAGAGAGGGAGAACGAGAGAGAGGGAGAGGGAGAGAGAGAGCGAGTGTGTGAGAGAGAGAGGGAGAGAGGGAGAGAGGGAGAGAGAGTGTGTGTATTTTAGAATTTGTGTGTACAGTAGAATGATAGAAATAACTTGGTCTAAAGGTATATCGTGTGGTTGTAGTTCTTTTTGTTTGTTAAGTAGACATGACGGTTTTGGGGTGGTGAATTGCGTGAATTATTTTCATCTCTTTGAAGGAGCTGTTTCTCTCCTGAACAGAGACCCCACAACGGCAGTTTGCTGCTCAGGATGGAAACAACAGGGAAACGAATGCACTGTCCGTGAGTCTCTGAGGATCCCTGTGTGTGTGTGTGTGTGTGTCTGTGTGTGTGTCTGTGTGTGAGTGTGTGTCTGTGTCTGTGTCTGTGTGTGTGTGTGTGTGTGTGTCTGTGTCTGTGTGTGAGACAGATACACTGGCTGACCTGCGTGTCCTCTCCAGCAATGTGTGTGTGTGTGCATGTGTGAGAGAGACAAAGACACTGGCTGACCTGTGTGTGTTTCTCAGCGGTGTGTGAGGGGGAGAGAGCATGTCAGCAGGATGAGATCTGCGTCTATCCTGGCCTGTGCCGCTGTAAACATGGCTTTTTTGGAGCCCTCTGCAGGACACGTAAGTCACTGCACTCTGCATTCTATATTCCAAACACTGTATGTGCTTTATATCAGTGATAACCAACCCTGTTCCTGGAGATCTACCGTCCTGTAGGTTTCACTCCAACCCTAACAAAGCACATCTCCTTCAACAGCTAGAGATCTACCCTCCTGTAGGTTTTAACTCCAACCCTAACAAAGCACATCTCCTTCAACAGCTAGAGATCTACCCTCCTGTAGGTTTCACTCCAACCCTAACAAAGCACACCTCACTCAACAGCTAGAGATATACCCTCCTGTAGGTTTCACTCCAACCCTAACAAAGCACACCTCATTCAACAGCTCGAGATCCAGTTGAGCTGCTAATTAGTAGAATCAGCGTTGCCAAATTAGGGTTGAAATAAAATCATACAGGACGGTAGATCTCCAGGAACAGGATTGGGACACTGTATATTGTCCACTGTGCACCAATGTTTATAACACTGCATATAACTTACATAAGGGCATCAGCAGCATTGCAGTTTGACTGGTGTGAATGTCTGTTAGAAGTGTAATAATAATGCATAGAAAATGATGTTCTTCACGTGTGTATTGCCTGGACCCACAGTCTGGTAACCCTGGTAACCCCTGCTGTAGTCTGCGCTCCTCAGGGCTGCGGTTTGATTGACATGTGTAAAGGCTCTGGGTTTCTCCCGCGTGGCGGAACGGCGGGGAGCATTCCACCGGTCCCGCCGTGTGACTGGCTTTCCCTCCCCTTCCCAGGGTGCCCGGCGGATTTGTGGGGTCCGGACTGCCGCGAGCTCTGTCGGTGCCACCCGCACGGGCGCTGTGACCCCGAGACGGGGGCGTGTTCCTGCCTGCCGGGCCGCTGGGGGTCCATATGTCAGAACCCCTGCAAGTGCGGCCGGCACGGCCGCTGCGACCCGCTGCACGGAAACTGCACCTGCGAGCCGGGCTGGTGGTCGCCCACCTGCGCCAAGGCGTGTCAGTGCCATCGAGACACCTCCACCTGCGACGTGGAGACGGGGCGCTGCATCTGCAAACCCGGATTCTGGGGTCAGAAATGCACGCTGCCATGCAGCTGTTACATCTCTCCCTGCATGCAGCGCTCTGGCGCATGCCGCTGCATGCGCGGGTGGTGGGGCCCCACATGCGACCGTTACTGTAACTGTGACCTGGGCCATGGTGACTGTGACCCGGCCAGTGGTACCTGTCTCTGTCAGCCTGGCTATAAGAGCCCCTTCTGCAACGAGCCCTGCAGCGCTGGCAACTACGGAGATGGCTGTGAGAAAACGTAAGAGTATGTGTGTGTGTGTGTGTGTGTGTGTGTGTGTGTGTGAGAGAGAGAGAGAGAGACTGGGAGTGTGTGTGTGTGTGTGTGTGAGAGTGTGTGTGTGTGTGAGAGAGAGAGAGACTGGGAGAGAGTGTGTGTGTGTGTGTGAGAGAGAGAGAGAGAGAGAGACTGTGTGTGTGTGTGTGTGTGTGTGTGTGTGAGAGAGAGAGACTGGGAGTGTGTGTGTGTGTGTGTGTGTGTGTGAGAGAGAGAGAGAGAGAGTGGGAGAGTGTGTGTGTGTGTGTGTGTGAGAGAGAGAGAGACTGAGAGAGAGTGTGTGTGTGTGTGTGTGTGTGTGTGTGTGTGTGAGAGAGGGAAAGGGAGAGGAAGACTGGGAGTGTGTGTTTGTTTCCTCTGCTGGTCTCTGAGGGTGCACTTCTCTTCCCGTCCAGGTGTGGGCGCTGTAGAGAGGGGCAGCCCTGCTCTGTGGTGGACGGATTTTGTGCGGCCTGCGAGCCAGGATGGAACGGGACTCGCTGCGACCAGCCCTGCCCACCTGGTTACCACGGAAACCTCTGCCAGGAGGCATGTCCCCACTGCAGGGCCGGGGAACCATGTGACCCAGAGACGGGAACATGTTCAAACTGTGACCCTGGCTGGACCGGACCAAGGTATGTGGGGGGGTGGGGGGGGGCACTCTGACCTAGAGTCCCTAGATAGAGAGAGTAGCGACAACTCACGATTTGACGCCATTTTGAGTCCATTCAGTGCGGAGCCGCCGTATGGCGCTAGTGCATTGAACTGAGTATTCCATTATGTTCTCTATGTATGAGAGATGGGAATGGTCTTTTCCATGTTGATAATGAACAAATATGTGCATGTTAATTCAATACGCATATGGGACCATTACCACTGACCTGGCAGAGAACTGAGGAAGAAGTTGCTTTCCATCCAACACGACTGACTCTGTTCTCCCAGATTTCCCGTCTTTTTGCATCTGATGGAAATCTATATACCTTGAATCCCTTCTCCGTTCTATTTGTGCACCCACAAGCGCTACAACCTGTCATTTTGTCGTAAAATCGATATGCGTCCGATCCCGATCCTGTCCGCGATGGACTCAAAATGGCTCCACGCAATCACGTGACTAGATTTTTCCGGACCCTCTATGTCGCTACTCTCTCTATCAAGGGACTCTACTCTGACCATGGCCGGGCTGGACCAAATTATGCAGGCGGGGGGGGCACAGTGATCTGGGCTTGACCATACCAAGGTACACAGACAGGGGTGAACACTGGACTGGACCAAGGTATGCAGGAGGGGGGGTTAACAGTTATCCTTGAGAGCGATGCCCTCCAGTGGCCCAAGTGTGTATCTACATAATCTTACTGAAGTGTAGCCGGTGTTCTCTGTGCACGCGAGTTTGCTGCTCTGAGAATAAGCTCTGCCTCTCCTCATCCACAGCTGTGAGGAGCACTGCCCAAACGGGACGTTTGGAGACCGCTGCCAGTTACACTGCTCTCCCTGCATTCACGGATACTGTGATCATGTGACAGGAAGCTGTGTGTGCCAGCCTGGATTTGAGGACGAAAGGTATGACAGCCGTAGGACAGATGAAACTTAGAATATTGAGCTCAGGTGTGTGATTCTGATTGGTCATATTGAGCTCAGGTGTGTGATTCTGATTGGTTATATTGAGCTCAGGTGTGTGATTCTGATTGGTCATATTGAGCTCAGGTGTGTGATTCTGTTGGGTTATATTGAGCTCAGGTGTGTGATTCTGTTGGGTTATATTGAGCTCAGGTGTGTGATTCTGTTGGGTCATATTGAGCTCAGGTGTGTGATTCTGTTGGGTCATATTGAGCTCAGGTGTGTGATTCTGTTGGGTTATATTGAGCTCAGGTGTGTGATTCTGTTGGGTTATATTGATCACAGGTGTGTGATTCTGTTGGGTTATATTGAGCTCAGGTGTGTGATTCTGTTGGGTTATATTGAGCTCAGGTGTGTGATTCTGATTGGTCATATTGAGCTCAGGTGTGTGATTCTGATTGGTCATATTGAGCTCAGGTGTGTGATTCTGTTGGGTCATATTGAGCTCAGGTGTGTGATTCTGTTGGGTCATATTGAGCTCAGGTGTGTGATTCTGTTGGGTTATATTGAGCTCAGGTGTGTGATTCTGATTGGTCATATTGAGCTCAGGTGTGTGATTCTGTTGGGTTATATTGATCACAGGTGTGTGTCTGATTGGTTCTTTTCTCCGTGTGAAGCTGTAACAGCACATGTCCAGATCACACATTCGGTCTGAACTGCTCCCTATCATGTGACTGTGGAGAACATGGCTGCCTCCCTGACACTGGAGTCTGTAATTATGGTATGCCATCCCTCCACCCCTCACCTGGTATTCATTTTAAAGATTGTGTGTGTTACAGGTGGGCATGTCTGTGTATATACTGTATAAATATATATATCTGCGTGCGTGTGTGTGCATGTGTGTGTATATACTGTATAAATATATATATCTGCGTGCGTGCGTGTGTGCGTGCGTGCGTGTGCGTGTGTGTTACAGGTGGGCGTGGGGCGCTAATCGCAGGTCTGCTCGTTTCCCTGCTCCTGCTGCTGTTGCTGATTCTCATCTGCTGCTGCTGCTGCTGTGGGGGAGGGGCTACTGACGAGAAGGACAGGTATGCCCCACCCCTCCCCTCCCCCAACCCCCACACCCTGCCTTCACCCCCCAACCTCGCGCATGTATGCCTGCGTGTGGCTCATTAAACATTAACAAATAACAAGACGGCTGTAGCCACTAAGATCAGAATTTTGTTGTGGGAGCGTTCGGACGCAGTACTCTTTGTTTCCACAGGGTAGCAGTAGGGGACGGAGGCGCTGCAGTGCGGATGAAGCACCATGTTTATAACGTGCTGGCCAATGTGAGCTCTGCCATGCCCTGCCTCACCCTGGGCTCTTCTGGCCTGCCTCGGGTCACAGGTACGGCACACAGCCAGGAGATTCCCTACAGCAACGACACGTCTCTCACACACACACACACACACACACACAGATTCCCGGGACAATAATATTTACCACAAGTTCTCAGACTATTGCCTATGGCGTTTATTTAGTTCCATAAATAGCGCGTGCGTGGAGCTGTGAAGCAAGCGAGCAGAGAACCATCCGCGCGAGCACGGAGCTGCGAGTGCGCGAACTGTGTTTGCTCTCTCTAAATTAGTTTCCTCTCGCTCGCTCACCAAGTTCATTTTTGAGACTTTGGGGGTGGGGATGGGAAACACAGTGGCTGATGTCTCCACTCCTTTGATTGGTCACTTTAAATACCGGCCTTGACTTGTGTGATTGGCCATTTGATCGCGGTATACTGCGACTAAGAACATGGCTATCATGCAAGATACTCATTTTGTTGACTCTGTGTCGGCCTACTCTAATAATGTCATCATAGCTAAGCATTTGATGTGTTATAGAAGCCACCACGAGTTTTCATTAACTAGCCTAGATGGCTAAACTTAACGTTGCTAAAAACCTGAAACTGAACGTTACTTAGCCTATTAACCACAAAACTTGCAGTTAGTCTGAATATGTCCACACTTCTTTATATAATGCCTTGACATGCTTCAGTAGCCCATAGTTGTCGTGGAAATGTGGATTTAGCTGATATCTTCCAGTGCTCATTTCTCGGACAGAACGTATTTAAAATGCTTGTCATAATGCTTTAATAGGCCTACATCTGGGAATAGTAATGTAGCCGTTCCGTTGATGTAGGTGCATTAATAGGCTAGCTAGATATAGGCCTATGTGATCCATTATCATCAATGAATATAAAATAATTATATTCGTAAACCTATACTCAAGTTCAAAAGTAACGAGGAACAGGTTGTCATGTTAGGTTACCATTTTGACAATGTTAGGGGTCAATTGGGAAATTTAATTCGAATTTAACCTTCTAAAGTTGTTATAAAATGGAATATATTCCAACATCATTTGCATAATAGGCTATATTATCTTATTGTCGGACGCAATATGTCGGCTTTAATAAGTGACGCTCCTTCTAATCTGTTATAGGCGTAAACGGTATCGTCCACTAGGGTGCAGTATAACGCAATAGGACATTGACAATGTTTAAAATATGTTTTTTAGTTACCCTACACATGAATGCAGTAGTAGAAGGTCTCACCTACATAGTATGTATGTGTATGTGCTGTTCATACAATTAGCCTATCTGAATTATACAATTCATACAAGTATCTGAATTATAGCGAAACCAATAGTTTCAACAAATGAACACAGCAAATAAAAAACGTCCGCGATGTAATTCGCCATGGCTCGGCATTTAATACGATGGCACGATAAGTGCAAATCAGCATTGATTTATCAGAGGTGAGAACGTCAATGCGCAGATAATGATTTAGTTAAAATAATCAGGAAGCCTGGAATTAAACGCTAATGAACAATTATGTTGTTTGTTCACAGTTAATATACTTCCTTTAGCCTAATATTAGGTTACCTTTTGCGCATAATGCCTGGACCCATCTCATCAATTGTGTGATTGTCGTCTGAAACCTCACGAAAGTTAATATGTAGCCTAGGCTATGTGACTGTCATTAAAAGAGTTAGCCTATTAAATTGCAGTATTTTAAATATTTTCTTTCGGTTCATTAAAAGCTGCAAATGCAGCCACACCCAGAGACTATTTAAATTTTATTTTGAACAGCATTGTCAATGTCCTATTGCGGTTATGTGCACCCTTGTGGACGATAGGCTACCGCTTACACTCATTAAGCAGCGTCACTTAGGCTATTATAGGCTACTAGCCTATACTATCCGACAACATAGTTACATTATAATTCAAATTCATACCAATTTTAGAATTAAATTCGAACTCAATTTCATGCCAATACACCCCTTTATGTCTAGCCTATATAAACAAGGCATAGCTACGGTTAGATCATAACAAGCACATTCAAGATACAGTAGCCTATGTCAAGAGTAGGTAGCTATAGGCTAGGTGATTTCACAATTTCACATGGATCGGGAAATTGGCAGACACCATCTCGGCTCCATCCCCAACACCAGTGTCAAAATAGTAACGACAAGCCTAGGCCTAATGAACGCTATTCGTCATTTTATGAAATCTGTGGAACAAAACTTGAATATTACGAAAATACGAATACCTCGGTCTATAGCCTAGCCCTAGTCCTTTTATATTGATTGTTCATAATGGATCAGATATCCATCTATTCATCAAAGATTAACATAGCCTACATCAAAGAATATATCATTATTATCGGATGTAGGCTTTCGTGTTAAATTCCATCTGGAAATCCAAAAATTACAAACATATTGATTAGGCAGTTTAGAAGATATAATCCACATTTCCATGACAACTATACTGACGCATGTTAAGCCTTTAGCCTAGCCTTTATAAAGTGTGGATGACATATCCAGAGTAACTGCAAGTTTTGTTGCTAAGCAGTAGCCTAGCCCAACATTCAGTTTCAGGTTTTTAGTAACGTTAGCCATGACGGAAGCTTTCGGCAAACTTTAAGGTGGCTTCTGCAATATCAAATTGCATATTATTAGAGTAGGCCTACACCGAGTCAACGAATATAAATATTCCATGATCAGCATGTTCTTAGTCGCAGTAGTATACCTCTGTAGGCAACAATGCAGAAACAGAAATTAACAATGGTTCCTGTTGAATGGGAATCTGCGATTCCACGATCAAATCACACAAGTCAAGGCCGGTATTAAAGTGACCAATCAAAGGAGTGGAGACATCAGCCACTGTGTTTCCCATCCCCGCCCCCAAAGACTCAAAAATGAACTTGGTGAGCGAGCGTGAGGAAACCAAGTTCGCGCACTCGCAGCTCCGTGCTCGCGCGGATGGTTCTCTGCTCGCTCGCTTCACAGCTCCAAACGCGCGCACTATTTATGGAACTAAATAAACGCCATAATTGCCTCTCCCCAGCTCTGCAGATCTTACAGTGGAAAAGAGCGTAACGCTGTATAGAGGAAGAGGAACAGTGCACAGTACCAGCCCTGCACTCATAAATCACACTTAAAAATGTGCTGTGACATGAACTGGATTGGATAACCCATGAACACCAATTTTTACAATCTTGAAAAATACATAAAAACCTACTTTTCAAACTCTATCCTATGATTTTTGCTTTTATTCTGAAGAACGGTAATCTGGTTCTATCTCTGAGGCACGGTGATCTGGTGCTATCTCTGAGGCACAGTGATCTGGTGCTATCTCTGAGGCACGGTGATCTGGTGCTATCTCTGAGGCACGGTGATCTGGTGCTATCTCTGAGGCACAGTGATCTGGTGCTATCTCTGAGGCACAGTGATCTGGTGCTATCTCTGAGGCACAGTGATCTGGTGCTATCTCTGAGGCACAGTGATCTGGTGCTATCTCTGAGGCACAGTGATCTGGTGCTATCTCGGAGGCACGGTGATCACAGTGATCTGGTGCTATCTCTGAGGCACAGTGATCTGGTTCTATCTCTGAGGCACGGTGATCTGGTGCTATCTCTGAGGCACAGTGATCTGGTTCTATCTCTGAGGCACAGTGATCTGGTGCTATCTCTGAGGCACGGTGATCTGGTGCTATCTCTGAGGCACGGTGATCTGGTGCTATCTCTGAGGCACAGTGATCTGGTGCTATCTCTGAGGCACAGTGATCTGGTGCTATCTCTGAGGCACGGTGATCTGGTGCTATCTCTGAGGCACGGTGATCTGGTGCTATCTCTGAGGCACGGTGATCTGGTGCTATCTCTGAGGCACAGTGATCTGGTGCTATCTCTGAGGCACAGTGATCTGGTGCTATCTCTGAGGCACGGTGATCTGGTGCTATCTCTGAGGCACGGTGATCTGGTGCTATCTCTGAGGCACAGTGATCTGGTGCTATCTCTGAGGCACGGTGATCTGGTGCTATCTCTGAGGCACGGTGATCTGGTGCTATCTCTGAGGCACAGTGATCTGGTGCTATCTCTGAGGCACAGTGATCTGGTGCTATCTCTGAGGCACGGTGATCTGGTGCTATCTGGTTGTGATCTGCAGTAGACTCACAGTATCTCCGTCCACACAGTGTCTCACCACGACCCGGAGCTCACCTTCAACCACAGCTTCATCGAGCCACCGTCGTCAGGCTGGGTGACGGACAACTCGTCCTTCGACAGCGATGAGGGGGAGGCGGTGTACTGTGTACCCCCCAGGGAAGGTGAGCGGTGTACTGTGAGGGGTTTAATTTGCTGCTTCTCTTTTCTCTGTGGTTTTACTCTCACTCCTTTTTCTGCTTTCCACATTCTTTTCTTTCTTTGGTCATTCTCTGATCAGCGTTACCTGTACACACCAGTTTCTGTCTCTCTGTTCCTCTGTGTGGGGCTCAGGTGTTCATACCTGTGCGGTCTTTGTGTGGGGCTCAGGTGTACTCACCTGCGTGTTTTCTGTGTGGGGCTCAGGTGTACTTACCTGTGCGGTCTCTGTGTGGGGCTCAGGTGTACTTACCTGCGTGTTCTCTGTGTGGGGCTCAGGTGTACTTACCTGCGTGTTTTCTGTGTGGGGCTCAGGTGTACTTACCTGCGTGTTCTCTGTGTGGGGCTCAGGTGTACTTACCTGCGTGTTCTCTGTGTGGGGCTCAGGTGTACTCACCTGTGCGGTCTTTGTGTGGGGCTCAGGTGTACTCACCTGTGCGGTCTTTGTGTGGGGCTCAGGTGTACTCAACTGTGCGGTCTCTGTGTGGGGCTCAGGTGTACTCACCTGTGCGGTCTTTGTGTGGGGCTCAGGTGTACTTACCTGCGTGTTCTCTGTGTGGGGCTCAGGTGTACTCACCTGCATGTTCTCTGTGTGGGGCTCAGGTGTACTTACCTGCGTGTTCTCTGTGTGGGGCTCAGGTGTACTCACCTGTGCGTTCTCTGTGTGGGGCTCAGGTGTACTCACCTGCGTGTTCTCTGTGTGGGGCTCAGGTGTACTCACCTGCGTGTTCTCTGTGTGGGGCTCAGGTGTACTCACCTGCGCGTTCTTTGTGTGGGGCTCAGGTGTACTTACCTGTGCGGTCTTTGTGTGGGGCTCAGGTGTACTTACCTGTGCTGTCTTTGTGTGGGGCTCAGGTGTACTTACCTGCGTGTTCTCTGTGTGGGGCTCAGGTGTACTTACCTGTGCGGTCTTTGTGTGGGGCTCAGGTGTACTCACCTGCGTGTTCTCTGTGTGGGGCTCAGGTGTACTCACCTGTGCATTCTCTTTGTGGCAGATATACCTACACTGGCGGGAGGAGATTTCCAGGAGATCAGCTCTAAGTGCAACATTTTCCCGGACCCGTCTGGGTTCTGCGGCGATGACGTGTCCCCCTTCGCCATCCCGCGAACCTCCAGCATCGCCAAGGCCAAGAGACCCTCCGTGTCGTTTGCCGAGGGGACCAAGTTCACCGAAAAAGAGCAGCGGGGCTCCCTGGAGGCCCCCAGCACCGCCCGCAAACCAAAATCTTCCTGGGGGGTGCTGATGCTGTCGGCCTTGCAGGCCCAAGGCCGGGGGGGCGAGGGGGAGGGCGGGACTGAGCAGCAGGAGAAAGAGGAGGAGCAGGGGGAGGGGGAGGGGGAGGGGCCTGGGGAGGGGCCAGAACCCCCCAGTGAAACGGGCGAGCCGGACCCTGAGAGGTACAGTGCAGCTCCCTCTCGCACATCCCTCTCTGTCCCGGGCGGGAGGAGACGCACCCTGTCCAACGCCCGGCGCAACGTCACTGCTCAAACCATGCCCGGCGATGACGCCGTCTCCCCGGAGACCGCCCCGGAGAAGGTGGTGACGGTATACGTGACTGTGGGAAGGGTGGGGCAGAAGGCAGGGCCGAACCCAGAGGGGCCCGTCCAAGCCATGCTGCGCAGATTGGGCAGCCTCCAGAGGCGGGGCGATGATGTGGGGCAGGGGCAGGGGCGGGGGCGGGGCTCGGGCGGAGCTGGGGGCGGGATTTCCAAGCCGCCGCGCAGGAAGCTGGGCACGCGGGTCAGTGTGTGGGAGCAGGGCGGCGCCGGGGGAGGGCGCGTAGAGGTGCACCTACGGAAACCCAGCCGACGGAAGCCGCCCCCGCTTTCCTCGCCTGGCTCCTTGGGAGGCTCCGCCCCCAGCTCCGCCCCCTGGCCCGAGAGCACCCCGCCCACAAGACCCCTGTCCTCCATCCTGAAGAGCGTGCCTGAGAACACGCCCGCCAGTAGGGCTGGGGGCGACACGGATGCTGCCCCAGCGGGAACGGGTCGCCATGGCAACGCACATACAGAGAGCGGCTACCACTCTCTGGGGGCAGGAGGGCAAATAATCGCCAACCAAGGGGTGGGGGCCAGCGCGGATGAAGGGCCGCAGTATGAAAACATCCTGATAAAACAGTCGTAAGCACTGACCCCTCCCCCCATAAAGCCTCCCCCGACCATGAGGTTGTTGCCATGGAAACTGTACATAGTGATGATATTAGTGCTGAAGATAAGATGGAACAGGGTTAGCGTTAGCGTTAGCGAAGCCATTGGGGTTATTATTCAGTTTTATTTTCCATAATGCGAGAACCTGGCAGGTGAGAGGTGTTAAAGCAGTGTGCTGTCAGAGTGCGATATCTGGCGTATGCAATGAAGTGTTTAAGAACTGTAGACTCATAAGCTCAGTATCATATGTCCTGTAGAACATGGTCTGTGTAGCTTGGGTTGCCGTGGTGACAGGCCTGTGAGAGCAGTCATTAAACATCACTAAAGACTCTTAAGTTGATATTAGTTCTGGCAAAAAAAACTTTAAAAAATGTTTTTAGAAAATGTAAAACAGTTTGTTATTTGATGAAACCAACATGCACACACAAGAGTTTAGTTTCATCTGTGTATTTTTTACATGAACAAGGAGTTTTTTACAAAATGTTTTTTTGCAGTCCTGATTAAACGCAAATACAAAAAAGTTAAATGATGAAAATTTGTCTATTTTATCGTGGTGTAAGATTTATATTTATATAAGACACCTTATGCATGGTGCAGTGAGGAACCTGCTCTGAGTGAGTCTCAGGAACCTGCTCTGAGTGAGTCTCTGGAACCTGCTCTGAGTGAGTCTCAGGGGCAGGATATCCTGAGTGAGTCTCTGGGGCAGGATATCCTGAGTGAGTCTCTGGGGCAGGATATCCTGAGTGAGTCTCTGGGGCAGGATATCCTGAGTGAGTCTCTGGGGCAGGATATCCTGAGTGAGTCTCTGGGGCAGGATATCCTGAGTGATTCTCCGGGGCAGGATATCCTGAGTGAGTCTCTGGGGCAGGATATCCTGAGTGAGTCTCTGGGGCAGGATATCCTGAGTGAGTCTCTGGGGCAGGATATCCTGAGTGAGTCTCTGGGGCAGGATATCCTGAGTGATTCTTTGGGGCAGGATATCCTGAGTGAGTCTCTGGGGCAGGATATCCTGAGTGATTCTCCGGGGCAGGATATCCTGAGTGAGTCTCTGGGGCAGGATATCCTGAGTGAGTCTCTGGGGCAGGATATCCTGAGTGAGTCTCTGGGGCAGGATATCCTGAGTGATTCTCCGGGGCAGGATATCCTGAGTGAGTCTCTGGGGCAGGATATCCTGAGTGAGTCTCTGGGGCAGGATATCCTGAGTGAGTCTCCGGGACAGGATATCCTGTTGAACATTTCCTCTGCTTCACTTCAGGGACGTCTGCATATTGGCACATGAATGAAAATAAACATCTGTATGGACTTTTAGCCAGATGTGTGCTGTTGCCTGGGACATATCAATGCAAGAACAATGCATTATGGGCCTCAAGAATAATATGAGAGACAATCTGTTATTTTTCTGAGTGAGGCTTTAACATGGTTATTACGATTGTTTTGGCTTTAACGTGGTTATTATGATTGTTTCTTAACGTGGTTATTACGATTGTTTCGGCTTTAACGTGGTTATTACGATTGTTTCGGCTTTAACGTGGTTATTACGATTGTTTCGGCTTTAACATGGTTATTATAGATGTTATGGCTTCGTTGTGGTTCTAATGGAATTATCATGGTTTTGTTTCAGCATAATTAATTTATGGAGTGTGACCTTTAACTGTCAGTATGAACTCATAAATGCCCCCTTGTGGAGGTTTATGGCTGAAATTATTGTCCTTTGAGATCACAGAAAAGTTATCCTTGTTATCCAATGTCAGAACAATGTTGATCCCTGGAGGGGCAGAACAGCAACAACACAACAAACACAATCACTGAACAATCACAAGAAAAGCATGTACCACAGATCGTTGCATAAATATGTCAAGTTTTAAGGATTAAGCAAAGATGAGTTTAATGTGATAAAGATATAGCCAGTGTATATAATATTACACGTATATAATAATAAGCAGAAAAGCAGTGTCCGAGCAAACAGTTAACTGCCCCGTTCTGCCCCCCTGAAGAAGAGGGACAAGGGAGGGAGATTGCCATGGCAACGTCCAATAGAATACTTAAGTTTGTTGAACTTTGTCCCGATAGGATGACGCAGCTGCCAGACTGTGACATTGACCAGAGACATAAATAAACATGGTCAGATCCAGGGCTAGGCAGGGACCGTTTGTACAGTCCTCACCCTCCCCCATTAAAGAACGATGCAGTGCTCTCCCCGCCCACACAACAGTCACAACACAATTATCCTTTATTCCATAAAAGAGAATTCTGAAGGTGACGGGCATGTAGAAAAATGTAATCCATAATATTTTGTTTTTGGAGCCGAGTTGTTAAAATGTGGCTTATGTAAATTTGTCTCTGTTTTTTTTTTGTCTTCCGAGTGATTAATCAGGTATTTGTGGTATGGGCCGTTCCGTACAGCCTGAAACCTCTCCAGTATTTCTTCATAGTTCATCTCTTTTCTGCTCCTGGCGATTCTCGGCAGCCCATCCAGTATTTGGCAATGGATCGTGGGTAGGGAGGGTTGGCGTAGTCGACTGTCTTGGTCTGTAAATCCACTCTGTAGTACTTGTCTGAGAGAGAGACAGGAGAAACAGTGGGTATTGGATGTTTATTTAGAAAGCAAATTCTTTAGCTTAATAGTCACTTAGCCATGGCTAGCAATTAGAATTAGGGAATTACAAATAGCTTAATTCCAAAGAATGGCTCTCAAGAGTAATGTGCTTTTTTTAAAGATAGAGTATTTCACTACAGAAATTAAGATTACTTAAATAACATTTTTTCCATGCTCTGGGAACAAATAAACCTCAAAGCCAAAACAATGAGTATATATTTGTGTTCAATCTTTTGATCACAATCAAAATGTGATCCCATGGTTAAATGATACAGTTGTATCTAGAAGTATGACTATGATCTTCTTTTCAGTGGCTACAGCCTCTCTGTGAATCTGTCAGTGTTCAGTAGTTTGAGTCTGTCAGTGGTCAGTAGTTTGAGTGTCAGTGGTCAGTAGTTTGAGTCTGTCAGTGGTCAGTAGTTTGAGTCTGTCAGTGTTCAGTAGTTTGAGTCTGTCAGTGGTCAGTAGTTTGAGTCTGTCAGTGGTCAGTAGTTTGAGTCTGTCAGTGTTCAGTAGTTTGAGTCTGTCAGTGGTCAGTAGTTTGAGTCTCAGTGTTCAGTAGTTTGAGTCTGTCAGTGCTCAGTACCTTTCTTGAAGAAGTAGACATTTTGTACAGGCTGTCCCTTGTCTGGTCTGAGGGGAGGGCTGTATCTGTAGTCGTTGTTGTACTGTTGCTGCTGTTGGTGGTAGCCACTCTGCTGCTGCTTCTGGTTCTGATTCGGGTTCTGATTCCGGTTCTGATTCCGGTTCTGGTTCCGATCCTGGTCTTGGTCCTGCCGACGGCTTTCCCTGTTGTAGAACCGCTCGACGTAGTCCTGTCCCAAATCTGCCCCCCAGTCTGTGCTGGAGCCCCACTGAGGGGAGCGCTTCTGCCTGCGCTGCTGGTGCCCCCCTCTCCCCCATGGCTCCCCCTTTCCCCAGGGGCCACCCTCACCCCAGGGGCCACCCTCGCCCCAGGGGCCACCCTCACCCCAGGGACCCCCAATTATCTTCTCGTCCTGCCTAGAGATGAGGGGTGATCTTGGGGTGATGTAGAGTCGGCCCACCATTGCAGAGTCCACAGGAGAGTGGATCCCCACCCAGTCTCTGTTAATAAAGTGGGGACCCCCATGGGTACCCTGTACTGGGGGGGGGGAACGATCATTCTAATGACTCCTCAGAGCTGCACAGTGAAGATTTTCTGTAGACAGTACAATATTCTACTCTTGCTTCTACTTACACACACACACGTACAAACACACAAACACACAAGCACACAAGCACACAAGCACACACACACTCACGCACACACACACACACTCACTCGCACACATGCGCGCATGCGAACACACACACACACGTACATACATACATACACACATACAAACACACACACTTTCATGCACACTCGCACGCGCACACACACATACATGCATACATATACACACACACACACACACACACTCACTCGCACACATGCGCGCATGCGAACACACACACACGTACATACATACATACACACATGCAAACACACACACTCTCATGCACACTCGCACACACACACACACACACACACACTCGCACACATGCGTGCATGCGAACACACACACACACACACGTACATACATACATACACACACACACGCACAAAAACACACACAAACACACATACATACACACACACTCTCATGCACACTCGCACACACAGACACACTCACACACACAATTCTCTTACTTCTTTGGAGCATGAGGAAGATATCCTCCCAGCGATGGTAGTGCAGGTCGGTGTATTGGGTGAAGAGGGCCGAGGGTGAGATGCTGCTCATCTTGATGCACTCCTCATGGGACGGCTGGTTCTTAAATTCATACTGATAATACTGAGTCCCTAGAGCAGAGACACACACAGTACAGTTTACACGCACACACAAACACACAGTACAGTTTATACGCACACACAAACACACAGTACAGTTTACACGCACACA
>CM040402.1:129329650-129360194 GCA_022702515.1 Ilyophis sp. 1 JC-2022
AGAGGCACAGAATCCACGTTGCTTGAAGTCCAGTGTGAAGTTTTCCACAGTCAGTGATGATTTGGGGTGCCATGTCATCTGCTGGTGTTGGTCCACTGTGTTTTCTGAAGTCCACAGTCAACGCAGCCATCTACCAGGAAATTTTAGAGCACTTCATGCTTCCTGCTGCTGACAAGCTTTATGGAGATGCTGATTTCATTTTCCAGCAGGACTTGGCACCTGCCCACACTGCCAAAAGTACCAAAAGCTGGTTCAATGACCATGGTATTACTGTGCTTGATTGGCCAGCAAACTCGCCTGACCTGAACCCCATAGAGAATCTATGGGGTATTGTCAAGAGGAAGATGAGAGACACCAGAACCAACAATGCAGATGACCTGAAGGCCGCTATCAAAGCAACCTGGGCTTCCATTACACCTCAGCAGTGCCACAGGCTGATCGCCTCCATACCACGCCGCATTGATGCAGTAATTCATGCAAAAGGAGCCCCAACCAAGTATTGAGTGCATAGAAATGAATATACTTTTCAGAAGGCTGACATTTCTGTTTAAAATATCCTTTTTTATTGATCTTATGTAATATTCTAATTTTCTGAGACACTGAATTTGGGTTTTCATTAGCTGTAAGCCATAATCATCAAAATTACAAGAAATAAAGGCTTGAAATATTTCACTATGTGTAATGAATCTATATAATATATGAGTTTCACTTTCTGAAATGTGACAAAAAATATTGAACTTTTTCACGATATTCTAATTTTTTGAGCTGCACCTGTATATAAAACATGCAAACACACACACATATAAAACATGCAAACACACACACATATAAAACATGCAAACACACACACATATAAAACATGCAAACACACACATATAAAACATGCAAACACACACACATATAAAACATGCAAACACACACACATATAAAACATGCAAACACACACACATATAAAACATGCAAACACACACACATATAAAACATGCAAACACACACACATATAAAACATGCAAACACACACACATATAAAACATGCAAACACACACATATAAAACATGCAAACACACACACATATAAAACATGCAAACACACACACATATAAAACATGCAAACACACACACATATAAAACATGCAAACACACACATATAAAACATGCAAACACACACACATATAAAACATGCAAACACACACACATATAAAACATGCAAACACACACACATATAAAACACGCAAACACACACACATATAAAACACGCAAACACACACACATATAAAACACGCAAACACACACACATATAAAACACGCAAACACACACACATATAAAACACGCAAACACACACACATATAAAACATGCAAACACACACACATATAAAACATGCAAACACACACACATATAAAACATGCAAACACACACACATATAAAACACACACACACATAAAACACGCAAACACACACATATAAAACATGCAAACACACACACATATAAAACATGCAAACACACACACATATAAAACATGCAAACACACACACATATAAAACACGCAAACACACACACACATAAAACACGCAAACACACACATATAAAACATGCAAACACACACACATATAAAACACGCAAACACACACACATACACACACACATAAAACACGCAAACACACACATATAAAACAAGCAAACACACACATATAAAATACATATAAAACACGCAACACATACAGGTGCAGCTCAAAAAATTAGAATATCATGAAAAAGTTTTTTGTCACTCATTTCAGAAAGTGAAACTCATATATTATATAGATTTATTACACATAGAGTGAAATATTTCAAGCCTTTATTTCTTCACATTTTGATGGTTATGGCTTACAGCTAATGAAAACCAAAATTCAGTGTCTCAGAAAATTAGAATATTGTGAAAAAGTTAAATATTGGAAACTCATGGTGTCACATTCTAATCAGCTAATTAACTCAAAGCACCTGCAAAGGTTTCCTGAGCCTTTAAATGGTCTCTCAGTCTGGTTCAGTAGGCTATACAATCATGGGGAAGACTGCTGTCTTGACAGATGTCCAGAAGACTCTCCCCTCCACAAGGAGGGTAAGCCACAAAAGGTCATTGCTAAAGAAGCTGGTTGTTCACAGAGTGCTGTATCCAAGCATATTCATAGAAAGTTGAGTGGAAGGAAAAAGTGTGGTAGGAAAAGGTGCACAAGCAACAGGGATAACCGCAGCCTTGAGAGGATTGTCAAGCAAAATCCATTCAAGAATTTAGGGGAGCTTCACAAGGAGTGGACTGAGGCTGGAGTCAGTGCATCAAGAGCCACCACGCACAGACGAATCCAGGACATGGGCTACAAATGTCGCATTCCTCGTGTCAAGCCACTCCTGAACCAGAGACAACGTCAGAAGCGTCTTACCTGGACTAAGGAGAAAAAGAACTGGACTGTTGCTCAGTGATCCAAAGTCCTCTTTTCAGATGAAAGTAAATTTTGCATTTCATTTGGAAATCAAGGTCCCAGAGTCTGGAGGAAGAGTTGAGAGGCACAGAATCCACGTTGCTTGAAGTCCAGTGTGAAGTTTTCCACAGTCAGTGATGATTTGGGGTGCCATGTCATCTGCTGGTGTTGGTCCACTGTGTTTTCTGAAGTCCACAGTCAACGCAGCCATCTACCAGGAAATTTTAGAGCACTTCATGCTTCCTGCTGCTGACAAGCTTTATGGAGATGCTGATTTCATTTTCCAGCAGGACTTGGCACCTGCCCACACTGCCAAAAGTACCAAAAGCTGGTTCAATGACCATGGTATTACTGTGCTTGATTGGCCAGCAAACTCGCCTGACCTGAACCCCATAGAGAATCTATGGGGTATTGTCAAGAGGAAGATGAGAGACACCAGAACCAACAATGCAGATGACCTGAAGGCCGCTATCAAAGCAACCTGGGCTTCCATTACACCTCAGCAGTGCCACAGGCTGATCGCCTCCATACCACGCCGCATTGATGCAGTAATTCATGCAAAAGGAGCCCCAACCAAGTATTGAGTGCATAGAAATGAATATACTTTTCAGAAGGCTGACATTTCTGTTTAAAATATCCTTTTTTATTGATCTTATGTAATATTCTAATTTTCTGAGACACTGAATTTGGGTTTTCATTAGCTGTAAGCCATAATCATCAAAATTACAAGAAATAAAGGCTTGAAATATTTCACTATGTGTAATGAATCTATATAATATATGAGTTTCACTTTCTGAAATGTGACAAAAAATATTGAACTTTTTCACGATATTCTAATTTTTTGAGCTGCACCTGTATATAAAACATGCAAACACACACACATATAAAACATGCAAACACACACACATATAAAACATGCAAACACACACACATATAAAACATGCAAACACACACATATAAAACATGCAAACACACACACATATAAAACATGCAAACACACACACATATAAAACATGCAAACACACACACATATAAAACATGCAAACACACACACATATAAAACATGCAAACACACACACATATAAAACATGCAAACACACACACATATAAAACATGCAAACACACACATATAAAACATGCAAACACACACACATATAAAACATGCAAACACACACACATATAAAACATGCAAACACACACACATATAAAACATGCAAACACACACATATAAAACATGCAAACACACACACATATAAAACATGCAAACACACACACATATAAAACATGCAAACACACACACATATAAAACACGCAAACACACACACATATAAAACACGCAAACACACACACATATAAAACACGCAAACACACACACATATAAAACATGCAAACACACACACATATAAAACATGCAAACACACACACATATAAAACATGCAAACACACACACATATAAAACATGCAAACACACACACATATAAAACATGCACACACACACAGATATAAAACACGGCCACACACACACATAAAACACGCAAACACACACATATAAAACATGCAAACACACACACATATAAAACATGCAAACACACACACATATAAAACATGCAAACACACACACATATAAAACACGCAAACACACACACACATAAAACACGCAAACACACACATATAAAACATGCAAACACACACACATATAAAACACGCAAACACACACACATACACACACACATAAAACACGCAAACACACACATATAAAACAAGCAAACACACACATATAAAATACATATAAAACACGCAACACATACAGGTGCAGCTCAAAAAATTAGAATATCATGAAAAAGTTTTTTGTCACTCATTTCAGAAAGTGAAACTCATATATTATATAGATTTATTACACATAGAGTGAAATATTTCAAGCCTTTATTTCTTCACATTTTGATGGTTATGGCTTACAGCTAATGAAAACCAAAATTCAGTGTCTCAGAAAATTAGAATATTGTGAAAAAGTTAAATATTGGAAACTCATGGTGTCACATTCTAATCAGCTAATTAACTCAAAGCACCTGCAAAGGTTTCCTGAGCCTTTAAATGGTCTCTCAGTCTGGTTCAGTAGGCTATACAATCATGGGGAAGACTGCTGTCTTGACAGATGTCCAGAAGACTCTCCCCTCCACAAGGAGGGTAAGCCACAAAAGGTCATTGCTAAAGAAGCTGGTTGTTCACAGAGTGCTGTATCCAAGCATATTCATAGAAAGTTGAGTGGAAGGAAAAAGTGTGGTAGGAAAAGGTGCACAAGCAACAGGGATAACCGCAGCCTTGAGAGGATTGTCAAGCAAAATCCATTCAAGAATTTAGGGGAGCTTCACAAGGAGTGGACTGAGGCTGGAGTCAGTGCATCAAGAGCCACCACGCACAGACGAATCCAGGACATGGGCTACAAATGTCGCATTCCTCGTGTCAAGCCACTCCTGAACCAGAGACAACGTCAGAAGCGTCTTACCTGGACTAAGGAGAAAAAGAACTGGACTGTTGCTCAGTGATCCAAAGTCCTCTTTTCAGATGAAAGTAAATTTTGCATTTCATTTGGAAATCAAGGTCCCAGAGTCTGGAGGAAGAGTTGAGAGGCACAGAATCCACGTTGCTTGAAGTCCAGTGTGAAGTTTTCCACAGTCAGTGATGATTTGGGGTGCCATGTCATCTGCTGGTGTTGGTCCACTGTGTTTTCTGAAGTCCACAGTCAACGCAGCCATCTACCAGGAAATTTTAGAGCACTTCATGCTTCCTGCTGCTGACAAGCTTTATGGAGATGCTGATTTCATTTTCCAGCAGGACTTGGCACCTGCCCACACTGCCAAAAGTACCAAAAGCTGGTTCAATGACCATGGTATTACTGTGCTTGATTGGCCAGCAAACTCGCCTGACCTGAACCCCATAGAGAATCTATGGGGTATTGTCAAGAGGAAGATGAGAGACACCAGAACCAACAATGCAGATGACCTGAAGGCCGCTATCAAAGCAACCTGGGCTTCCATTACACCTCAGCAGTGCCACAGGCTGATCGCCTCCATACCACGCCGCATTGATGCAGTAATTCATGCAAAAGGAGCCCCAACCAAGTATTGAGTGCATAGAAATGAATATACTTTTCAGAAGGCTGACATTTCTGTTTAAAATATCCTTTTTTATTGATCTTATGTAATATTCTAATTTTCTGAGACACTGAATTTGGGTTTTCATTAGCTGTAAGCCATAATCATCAAAATTACAAGAAATAAAGGCTTGAAATATTTCACTATGTGTAATGAATCTATATAATATATGAGTTTCACTTTCTGAAATGTGACAAAAAATATTGAACTTTTTCACGATATTCTAATTTTTTGAGCTGCACCTGTATATAAAACATGCACACACACACATACATATAAAACACGGACACACACACACATAAAACACACATAAAACATGCACACACATATAAAATACGCACACATATATAAAACATGCACAAATTAAAAACACACACACATATATAAAACACGCACACATATATAAAACACGCACACATATATAAAACACGCACACACACATATATAAAACACGTACACATATATAAAACACGCACACACACATATATAAAACACACACACATATATAAAACATGCACACACACATATAAAACATGCACACATTTAAAACGGGCACACATATATAAAACATGCACACACATTTAAAAGACGCACACATATATGAACCATGCACACACATTTAAAACGTGCACACATATATAAAACACACACACACACACACACATATAACATGTACACACACACATTTAAAACACGCACACATATATAAAACATGGACACACATTTAAAACACACACACACATAAAACGCACACACGTACAAAACATGCACACACATATAAAACATGCACACACATTTAAAATACACACATATAAAACACGCACACACATATAAAACACACACACACATATAAAACACACACACACATTTAAAACACACACACACACATCTAAAACACGCACACACATATAAAACACGCACACACATATAAAACACGCACACACATTTAAAACATGCACACACATATAAAACATGCACACACATTAAAAAAACACACACACACACATATAAAACACGCACACACACACACATATTTTCTATTTTGTTTTGCTATTTCATAGATTAGAATGTATAGCCGACTGTATTCTGTATTCTGTTGACTACTAGCGATAGCTCCTACGTTGTGAGAAAGTTGTGCTTTGTTGGATTTGCTTTGTAGATTGTGTCAATGACCTTCAATATGCACTAATTGTACGTCGCTTTGGATAAAAGCGTCTGCCAAATAAATGTAATGTAATGTAATATAAAACACGCACACACACACACACATTTAAAACACACACACATTT
The DNA here is from genome assembly GCA_022702515.1 of Ilyophis sp. 1 JC-2022. Classification (NCBI taxonomy): domain Eukaryota; kingdom Metazoa; phylum Chordata; class Actinopteri; order Anguilliformes; family Synaphobranchidae; genus Ilyophis; species Ilyophis sp. 1 JC-2022. The sequence goes on from CM040402.1 coordinate 129,336,547, forward strand.
AAAACACACACATATAACACACGCACACACACACCCACACACACATATATAAAACACACACACATATATTAAACATGCACACATATATAAAACACACACACACACACGTATATAAAACATGCACACACACATATATAAAACACACACACATATATTAAACATGCACACATATATAAAACACACACACACACACACGTATATAAAACATGCACACACACATATATAAAACACACACACATATATTAAACATGCACACATATATAAAACACACACACACACACACGTATATAAAACATGCACACACACATATATAAAACACACACACACACATATATAAAACATGCACACATATTTAAAACACATTTAAAACACGCACACACACACATATAAAACACACGCACACACACACATATAAAACACACGCACACACACACACATATATAAAACATGCACACATATTTAAAACACATTTAAAACACGCACACACACACACACACATATAAAACACACGCACACACACACACACACATATAAAACACACACACATATATAAAACATGCACACATATTTAAAACACATTTAAAACACACACACACACACACACACACACACACACACACACATATATAAAACACACGCACACACACACACACATATAAAACACGCACACCTGCTAAGAAAAGGCTATGGAATGCACACAGAGCAGAGCAGACACGAGGAAGTGCCCGGGAAACCCGCTCCGCACCGCTTTCTGTGGGGCTTCGGGGTAAGAGGGGCTGTAGTTATGGATGTGTGGAATTGTGGGTAATGCTCTGGGTGTGTGGAATTGTGGGTAATGCTCTGGGTGTGTGGAATTGTGGGTAATGCTCTGGGTGTGTGGAATTGTGGGTAATGCTCTGGGTGTGTGCAATTGTGGGTAATGCTCTGGGTGTGTGGAATTGTGGGTAATGCTCTGGGTGTGTGGAATTGTGGGTAATGCTCTGGGTGTGTGGAATTGTGGGTAATGCTCTGGGTGTGTGCAATTGTGGGTAATGCTCTGGGTGTGTGCAATTGTGGGTAATGCTCTGGATGTGTGCAATTGTGGGTAATGCTCTGGGTGTGTGCAATTGTGGGTAATGCTCTGGGTGTGTGGAATTGTGGGTAATGCTCTGGGTGTGTGGAATTGTGGGTAATGCTCTGGGTGTGTGCAATTGTGGGTAATGCTCTGGGTGTGTGCAATTGTGGGTAATGCTCTGGGTGTGTGGAATTGTGGGTAATGCTCTGGGTGTGTGCAATTGTGGGTAATGCTCTGGGTGCGTGGAATTGTGGGTAATGCTGATGTTTTTCACCTCTGAAGGCAAAGATGGAGCCGTTCTTTTGCTGCATGAAGGAGTCGAAGGGCTGGCCGCTGCAGGGGTCCGCCTGAGGGTCCGCCTGAGGGTCAGGAGCTCTTGTGGGGAGGGGCATGGTGGTCGTCGGGGCAGTAGTGAGGTGGCCAGTGGCGGGCCAGTTTGCGGGGGTCTTTGTGGTTGGAGTCACTATAGGGGTGCTGTGGCCGAGGTGTTCCTGTATAGCGCTGGGCGTGGCCTCAGGTGTGGTGCTGTTGAACTGCGCATCGTCATCTTCAGCAAAGGAAAATGTGTCCCCACGAGCTACAGAGACACGGGAGTGCCAAAAATAATTGCAAAAAGCAAATCCGAAATCTCTCAATGCCCTCAGCACACTGAGCTACTCCAGCAGTGTTAACACAGACCTACTCTCTCAATGCCCTGAGCACACTGAGCTACTCCAGCAGTGTTAACACAGACCTACTCTCTCAATGCCCTGAGCACACTGAGCTACTCCAGCAGTGTTAACACAGACCTACTCTCTCAATGCCCTCAGCACACTGAGCTACTCCAGCAGTGTTAACACAGACCTACTCTCTCAATGCCCTGAGCACACTGAGCTACTCCAGCAGTGTTAACACAGACCTACTCTCTCAATGCCCTGAGCACACTGAGCTACTCCAGCAGTGTTAACACAGACCTACTCTCTCAATGCCCTGAGCACACTGAGCTACTCCAGCAGTGTTAACACAGACCTACTCTCTCAATGCCCTGAGCACACTGAGCTACTCCAGCAGTGCTAACACAGACCTACTCTCTCAATGCCCTGAGCACACTGAGCTACTCCAGCAGTGTTAACACAGACCTACTCTCTCAATGCCCTCAGCACACTGAGCTACTCCAGCAGTGCTAACACAGACCTACTCTCTCAATGCCCTCAGCACACTGAGCTACTCCAGCAGTGTTAACACAGACCTACTCTCTCAATGCCCTGAGCACACTGAGCTACTCCAGCAGTGTTAACACAGACCTACAGTTGTGGTCAAAAGTTTACATACACTTAGGTTGAAATAATTAAAACTCATTTTTTTAAAAATTTGTTTCTGATTTTTTCCCCTTTTTCTCCCAATTTAGTAGCCAATTGAACCCCTATTCTAATTCAATTCCCCCCATGTAGCAACCGCTAGAGAATCACTGCTGCACAACCTCCGTCAGCCGGCGGTAGAGCGAAGGTAGCCGCGCTCGCGCGACTCCTTCCGAGCCTGACCGTGATTCCAACCCGTCCGTGGCTGCTATATGCGCAGCGATTCTCTCCGAGCCCCTCCCCCCACCCGGAAGCAGCCGCCAATTGCTGCTCCCACAGGGCGCCGGCCATGCTCGGAAAATGGCAGGTCCGGGGCGCGAACCCCGATCCTCGGAGTACAACTCCTTACCGTTGTACTATTAAAACTCATTTTTAACCACTCCACAGATTTCATGTTAGCAAACTATAGTGGAAAGTCAGTTAGGTTCTACTTTGTGCATGACACAAGTAATTTTTCCAACAATTATTTACAGACAGATTATTTCACTTTTAATTCACTATATCACAATTCCAGTGGGTCAGAAGTTTACATACACTAAGTTGACTGTGCCTTTAAATTTTTTATATTTGGTCACATATCTTTTGGCTTTGCATGCCATGACTTCCAGATGTCTGTGACTCAACAACATCAAAAGACTCTTGATATCTTATTTTCTGGTACACTTACAAGCGATACTATAACTTCTCTGCATTTGAATGGATCTCTATGGGAATTGGGGGGTGGAACTAGATTTAGCTGTAAATTACACTGGAACAGTATGGAACACATGGTTGGCTAAATGGCGGCTCTAAGTCATAACGGGTCCGATGTATCAAACAAGCCTTAAATCATCACTCTGCTGCCAGAAATACAGTAGATATGGATGGATAACTTGAAGGGTTGTTTCTCCTGACATATTTTTTTATAGAGTTCAATAGGAAAATTTGTCAGGAAAAACAACCCGTAAAGTGATCCATCCATATCTACTGCATATCTGACAGCAGAGTGATGGTTTGAGGCTTATTTGATACCTCAGACCCTTGATGACTTACAGCCATTTTACCAATCATGTATTCCATATGGTTCGAGCATAATTTACAGCTAAATCTAGTCCCACCCCCCAATTCCCATAGAGATCCATTCAAATGCAGAGACATTATAGTATCGCTTATAAGAGTACCAGAAAATAAGATGTCAAGAGTCACAGACATCAGGAAGTCATGGCATGCAAAGCCAAAGGATATGTGACCAAATATTAAAAATATTAAACGCACAGTCAACTTAATGTATGTAAACTTCTGACCCACTGGAATTGTGATATAATGAATTAAAAGTGAAATAATCTGTCTGTAAACAATTGTTGGAAAAATTACTTGTGTCATGCACAAAGTAGAACCTAACTGACTTTCCACTATAGTTTGCTAACGTGAAATCTGTGGAGTGGTTAAAAATTCGTTTTAATGACTTCAACCTTAGTGTATGTAAACTTTTGACCACAACTGTATATAACGGATCTAACTCGTCTTCTTCCTTTATATGTGCAGTTCCTGAGTCCAGAAACATTTGCTAGGGTGCGTCCCAATACTCGAAAAATGCATCCTTTTTTCTCCACTACAACCTCCTCTCTTCCGTGCCCCAGGAACCGATCTTTGTGTCCTAATCTAATGTTGTTGATTACATATTAATTACATATTAATGGTTACAAATTAATGAATGTCTCGACACAAACCACAATGTCAGGAACAATGTATACTGTACATGCAAATAATTTGACTTGAAACACAGGTGGGTTTGCATACTTCCTTGTAGGAGACGAGTGTAGGAGACGAGTGTAGGAGACGAGTGTAGGAGACGAGTGTAGGAGACGAGTGTAGGAGACGAGTGGAGGAGACGAGTGTAGGAGACGAGTGTAGGAGACGAGTGTAGGAGACGAGTGGAGGAGACGAGTGGAGGAGGCGAGTGGAGGAGACGAGTGGAGGAGGCGAGTGGAGGAGACGAGTGGAGGAAAGGAGATGAGGAGGAAAGAATATTGGGACGCACCCCTAGTCTGACATGGTATTGTGAAACATTTTTCAGTCTTACTGAGGAGTCCTATTTAGCATATAAAACTATGGGTCTAGATGCGGGGGATCTTACTCTTGCTGTCGCACATGGAGTCGTAGTCGGAACAGCAGCTCTTGTAGTATCGACACATCGAATCGCACTGGCACCTCATCTTCGAGTCAAAGCCATTCTCACAGCGGCCGATGCAGGAGTCTCAGGGCAAACGGGAGAGCAGAGACATCAACTCTGAGTACAGATTTAACCCTTTCTGCTTGCAGTTAACTCACCCATAATCAATTAGCGTTGGGTATTCGGGGGGAATATAACCAGCCATCTAAACATTTAACAGGTCACAGCGGTGGCAGAACTCTCTAAGCCTCTGCATTAGTGGCTCGCCCAGCTAGCACACTGCCGAAGTGCTCTTAAACACAAGCCATTTACTTTTATCATGTAGCAATAGGAAACAGGAAAACATGTAAAACAACAGCGACTCACCCTCGGCAGCGAGCACTGCCGTCGCTAACATAGCCAGCAGCACCAGCGCGCCCCGCTTCACCTTCTCCATCTCCGGCCGTTTTGACACAAGAACGAGGGAGCTGCAGATAGAGACGAAGGTGGAGAACTCTGCTCTTCTTCTGATCGATGTCCGCCTGGGTCATTTGCCCTCCACTGTTTGTTTTTGTGTGCTTTCAACATTTTACTGGAGTAATCATTAAACAGACACAGATTATTGTGCAGCCAAACCCTCACCGTAACCCTACCCAATCCTAAACCTAACCCTCACACAGCGAGAACCAGCCAAACCTAACTTTAACCCTACCCCAATCCCAATCCTAAACCTAACCCTCACACAGCGAGAAGCAGCCAAACCCTCACCGTAACCCTACCCCAATCCCAATCCTAAACCTAACCCTCACACAGCGAGAAGCAGCCAAACCCAAGACTAAACCTAACTTTAACCCCGACTCTCACCTCTCACTCTAACCATAATCATTAAACAGACACAGATTATTGATGGTTTGACATGTTGGAATATTTTATGGTTGCAGCACAATGTTTTTCATACAGCTGTCACTAATAGCAACCGTAATAATCATTAAAAAAAATAAAATGTATAGTAATAACGATCCTCCTGCAATTACTGGAGATAAGCCTCACCAAGAATGACTTTGAATTCAATAAAGAATTATTCTTACAGACCAGCGGCACAGCTATAGGCAAAGAATTTACACCGGCTTATGCCAACATTTACATGGCGCATTGGGAGGAGACAGTTTTTGAAAAATGTCCCAAACTCCCCACTAATTATTTTAGGTATTTAGATGACATTTGGGGAACATGGACACACAGCTCAGAAGATTTCAAACACTTCATACGGATCCTCAACACACACCACACATCTATCACAATTAAACACACCACACACTATGATCATATAGATTTTTTGGACACTACCACATACAAGGGGCCCTCATTTCCCCAAACACACACATTAGACACTAAAGTATTTTTTAAAGACACAGACACACATGCACTCTTACACAAGGACAGTCTCCACCCAAAAAAAAAAATACATTCAAAGGGTTGAGTAAATCCCAATTAAGGTTCAACAGAATCTGCACACAAACTACAGACTTTGAGGAGGCTACCAAAACCCTCTTCAATGCATTAAAACCAAGGGGGTATTCCAGATCATTCCTCAGATTCGGAAAACCTTCTTGACTACAAAACAACAGGACACTAGAAAAATCATTCCGCTTATCACCACCTACTCGACATTCAGCCAAATAGCGAACAGAAAAATTAAACGGAACCTGGCCAGGATTCTGCTAAACACAGACCTGCTCCAAGACTACAAAATACTTTCAGCCTACAAAATAAACAAAAACCTTAAAAATCATCTGGTAAGCAGTAAACTACCGGAAATCAACATTTTACCCACACAAGGCCTGATATTTTACAAACAGGCCACTACAGTGAAAAACAACACTACAAACACAACATACCTTATTAAACAAACACTCACAGCTAACACATATAACTGCATATATGTCATAAAGTGCAAACACTGTGACATAAAATATGTAGGAGAAACAGGAAATACAATTAAGACCAGAATGGCACAACACATGTATAACATAAAAAATCATAGAAAAACAGACACACACATAGTGGCTCATTTCCTGCACTGTGGACTTGAAGCAGTAGAAATATCAGGCCTGCATTCTAACATTAACTGGACACAGGAGGACAGACGTAGGACAGAAAGACATTGGATTAGAAAACTCAACGCCATATTCCCAGGAGGATTAAACAAACGCTGGTAAAAACTTCAACACAAGAGGGACCAAATTCTTCCTACTTAAAGGCTGCAGTACACTGAATGGCCAGTGCAAACTTTTCTTTCCCAAGGGGCCCTCATAAGGGGTAACTTGGGAAATAAAGATTTTTTTCTAAACCTAAACCTCACACAGCGAGAAGCAGCCAAACCCTCACCGTAACCAAAACCCAAGACTAAAACTAACTTTAACCCCGACTCTCACCTCTCACTCTAACCATAATCATATCAATGCAGAAGATTATAAATATTACCACCAAGAAGTGAAAAGATCAGTCATCCTGTATGTTATTTTTCAATAATAATGGTCTGGATGAGAACACAAGTAATAAACAACATAATGGAATATATACAAAAAAATGTGTTTGGAATCATTAATAATTTTCAGTTTCACAGAAAAAAAAAAAAAAACATTCAAGCTCCACAAATTTTTTTTGAGTCATCCTTAACACAAAGAGAAACCTAAGCACTAACCTCTTAATATAACCCTAATACTCCCATATCAATAACTATTCATAACCCTAACCATAATCATAGCCATATGGACGCATACAATTATCAGTCTTAGCACCAAAAAAAGCAAAAAGATCACAGACATCTCTTACATGTAATTATTCTTGTGGAACTAAACGTGTTGCAGTGATGTGACTCATATCAGGAAGCTGTGCTGTTATCAACTTGGCCTTTTCTTCACATTGATAATACACCTATTGCCTAATAGGCCTACAAACACAGAAACGGTGAAACGGAAAACTGGTTTAATGAACATGAAAACGGTAACAATTCATATTATTTCAACTAATATTATTTCTCGTTCTAGGCAGCGTGTTTTTGTTTACTCCAGCGGTTTACAGTAGCGAGGTGCATTCACGTCGCTGACCGCGGTCCTGATGTATAAACGCTTCACCCGCTTCGTCCACTAGGGGGAGTTTGTTTAACTTGCACTTCCTCGCTGTGTGTTGCTGAGGGAGAGTTCCATAGGGGAGGCAGCCAGTCTTTGCGTATCTACAGCGATGGGCGGTCTCTGATCACAACGCTCAAAACATACAGAGATTAAGATGATGCGCGGTATGGTTTAACAGATACGGAAGTTAACCTGCATCATTTTTTAAGTTTACAGTATTCTAAACATGTTCCCGTTAACACAGAGAATATAGGGAAGAACGCTGATGGGGGTTGACACGCATAATCAGAGCTCTTTGTCCGCAGCGAGCTAAATTACCACGAGCGAGGGAGGGAATACAATGCAACTGTTTATGTGTCTCCGCTCAGCCGGAAAACGTCATATGACTGCGTAATATCTTCGGACGACTCTTTAATTTCCTGTTCATAGGTAGAAGAATTTCGTCCCGGGTTAGGCAATTTGTTAAATTAGTCAGAACCGGGTAATTTCTGACTGCACTATGTAAATGCACTCTTTCGGTGTCTCCGAACGTTTCTATTGTGAAACATTAACCAGCGCAACGGGAACGGTCGCTCGGGATGCACAAGAGGTAGGCTATGTTTATTTATCTCCTTCATTTTTTGAGTTGCCAGAAGGAGGTGATGCTGAAACCGGGAACAAACCGGCGCCGTTGTTAATTTAACTAGTCTCCAAACAACCGATACAAACTCGCTTGCAAGAGACGGCAAGGAGACGGCAAAATCCACCCACCGTGTTCTGTGATTTAATTTTGTATTTTGTGATTTCATTTCGTCCGCAGACCCCGTACCGTGTAGGCCTATATACACACTGTGTACATCGACATAATCCTGCGGCACACGGCTCCGTTCCCCCGGGAGTTCGGAGGCCCAGGACAGAGACGAATTACAGCCCTACGCACAGCAGGCCCTCCAATTATAGCACACGGTAGATGTTATTATCACTTCTCGTTTATCTCAGTGAACTCTGCAGAAAACTCTCCATGTTCAGCTCCGACAGACTAACTGTCCCGGAATATGTCAGCCGCCTCCAGACCCGGAGGACTGGCTCCGACCCGCGAGCGGTCTCGCCGGGCATTGGCGCCGACGTCCAAGCGGCTTTGGAGACTCCATTGCCGGCTCTCCGCTCCGCCATTAAAACCCTGAAGTCCGCGAAAGACACTTCAGATCTCGATGAGACGCGGCGGGCCATCGCGGAGATCTTCCAGCTGGTGGAGGAGGCCTGGGTTTTACCCGCTCTGGGACGGCAGGTTGCCGAAGAAATCTGCAACAGAATCCGGCTGGACGGAGGGCTGGAGCTCCTGCTGCAGCTGCTGCAGACTCCGGCGGTGGAAATCACGTACGAGTCCGCCAAGCTGCTGGAGCAGATACTGGTGTCAGAGAACAGGTTGGCCCTTCTTTTAGGGTGCTGTGGGAATTCGGCAAAAGAAGTCAAAAATATATTAAGCATTTAAACCATATTTCTTTACTTGTGATCCCTCAGGCCTTTTAATTAATGTGTCTCTCCTTTCCCCTCTCTATTTCTCCCCCTTTCTCTCTCCCTCTCTCATCCCCTCCCTCTCTCCCCTTCTCTCACCCCCTCCCTCTCTCCCCTTCTCTCCTCCTCTCTCCTCCTCTTCTCTCCCTCTCTATTTCTCCCTCTCTATTTATCCCTATCCCTCTTGCCTTGACCCCCTCCCTATCTCCCCTTCTCTCACCCCCTCCCTCTCTCCCTCTCTCACCCCCTCCCTCTCTCCTCTTCTCTCCTCCTCTTCTCTCCCTCTCTATTTCTCCCCCTTCCTCTCTCCCTCTCTCACCCCCTCCCTCTCTCCCCTTCTCTCACCCCCTCCCTCTCTCCATTTCTCTCCTCCTCTTCTCTCCCTCTCTATTTCTCCCTATCCCTCTTGCCACGACCCCCTCCCTATCTCCCCTTTCCTCCCTCCACCTCCCTCTCTCCATTTCTCTCCTCCTCTCTTTATTTCTCTCTCTGCCTCGTACCTTCACCGCCTCCCTCCCTTTCTCCCTCCCTCCTCTCCTCAGGGACTACGTGGCCCGTATGGGTTTGGGGGTGATACTGAACCTCACGCGGGCGCAGGAAGACGCTCAGCTGGCGCGCAGCGTTTCGGGGATCCTGGAGCACATGTTCAAGCACACAGAGGAGACGTCGGCGCAGCTCATCGCTAACGGCGCTCTGGACGCGCTGCTGTTCTGGTGTCGCGGAACGGACCCCACGGTTCTACGCCACTGCGCTGTGGCGCTCGCCAACTGCGCCATGTACGGCGGCCATCGCTGCCAGCGGCTGATGATCGAGAAGCAGGCGGCGGAGTGGCTCTTCCCGCTGGCCTTCTCCAAGGAGGACGAGCTGATCCGCTTCTACGCCTGCCTGGCAGTGACGGTGCTGGCCGCTAACCGCGAGCTGGAGAAAGAGGTGGTGCGCTCGGGGACGCTGGAGCTGGTCGAGCCCTTCATCGTGTCGCTGGATCCGGACGAGTTTGCACGCAGCCTGCTGGACAGCGCCGACAGCATGCAGGGCCGTACCGCCGCCGACCTGCAGCAACTGCTCCCCCTGCTGGACGGGACGCGCGTGGAGGGGAAGTGCATCGCCGTCTTCTACCTCTGCGTGGAAGCCAGCATCAAATCCCGCCAACGCAACACCCGGGTGAGCGGGGCAGGGAGGAGCCGGGGGAGGGTGGAGCCGGGGGAGGGTGTAAGAGGTGCTAGAGGAGGGGACAGGGGCATGGTGTTACTCAGTATGTGCACGCAAGCACACCTCTCCTCTCTCGCTCTCTCTCTCTCAGATATTCCAGGAGATCGGCGCAGTGCAGAGTCTGAAACGCATCGTCATGTACTCCAGTAACGGCACCACATGTGCTCTAGCCAAGCGTGCGCTAAGCATGATGGGAGAGGAAGTTCCACGCCGCATCTTGCCCTCCGTGCCCAACTGGAAGACCGGAGAGGTGCAGACCTGGTTACAACAGGTCGGCTTCAGTGCTTACGGCCAGCGCTTCCAGGTATACACACTGTGCAAATACACACACTGTACAAATACATGTGTTACACAAACACACACGCACACTCATAAACACACACAGAAACTCTCTCACAGACACACACACACACACTGTACAAATGCACGTGTTACACACACATACGTACACACATACGCACACACACGCAGACTGTACAAATACACGTGTTACACACACATACGTACACACATACGCACACACACGCAGACTGTACAAATACACGTGTTACACACACGCACACACTCATTTTGGTATATTTATCAAGAATTGAGATCAAGCAGGATGAATGCCAGACATCAGACTATGGCTGTTTCTCTCTTCCTCTCCCTCACTCTCTCTCTCTGTCCCCCCCCCCCCCCCCCCCTTTCTTTCTCTCAGGAGATGCAGGTAGACGGAGACCTGCTCCTCAACATCACTGACCTGGATCTGCGCACAGACCTGGGCATGGCGGCGGGGCTCATCCGTAAGAGGTCAGAGGTCAAAACCGCCAAAATATATTCAAACGTAAATGTTTTGGCACCTGAAATAAAGGACAAAACCCCAATCTGAAACACGACCATTTTACTGAGGCAGTTAATTCACACACAATCATTACTGATGCAGTTAATTCACACACAATCATTACTGATGCAGTTAATTCACACACAATCATTACTGATGCAGTTAATTCACACACAATCATTACTGATGCAGTTAATTCACACACAATCATTACTGATGCAGTTAATTCACACACAATCATTACTGATGCAGTTAATTCACACACAACCATTACTGATGCAGTTAATTCACACACAACCATTACTAGGGGTGGGACAATGCACCGATGCATCGCGATGCACCGATCCGAATGTGTAAATACAACTGCATTGATCTGTAAGATTCGAATCGATAAGCATCGATTAATATCGCATTTTAAATGAATGTGCACATGTATTCATTTATTCAAAAATTATTTAAAATATATATTTCTGAGACACGACTACTTTTAAAACTGTTTTGACCAGCTTCAATCCATGTTTCTGCTCCAACCCCCACGTAAGCGTGAGTTGAAAACAGGGACAGGCGGGAATAAAGCGACAATTAGACGGACAGATCTGAGCGAAATGGCTAGCTGCGTGCTCGCTGAGTGCGACAAAAGAGACAGAAACTTACAGAATTTGCGATGTTCCGAACAGAAAATCAGTGGTATGGAAGCATTTCGGGTTTAGAAAGAAGGAGGGTGTACTTGACAAAACCGCTGCAATATGCAAGATCAGCCAAGTAGAAATCAGATACACAGGCAACACCACAAACATGATAAACCATTTGAGCCGACGATACACAATTGACGTGAAGGGCAGCAAGCGCGTTAGCAAGCTGGTTAGCAAGCTAAACCCGGGAGTCATTGACACTTCCCCTGAGTTTCCTGGAGAAATGGCTAAATGGTTATTTTTTTGTATAATTGTTTTTATTAGTTTTTATACATATACCGTGTCCAGACAGTTAATTGTAAAGTGCTTTCTGATATTTAAATTAAACCATTTTCTATTCAAAATCAAGTAGACGTTAGAGACAAAAAAAAAAAATAGTAAGACTATTTCCAATGTCTTACGTTTAATTAATTATTACTACGTTAACTGTCCGATTCACAAAATGAATGTCGTGGAACCTAGATACACCATACCATGCAGAAAACATTTGAGTGAAAAATGTATACCTGCTCTGTATGAAGAGGTGAAGAAAACTGTTCGACTGTCCTTGCAAAACGCTACGAGAGTAGCTTTAACTACGGATGGATGGGCATCTTGCTCCACCGAAGTTCAAGATCGTACTAAGATTTAGGAAAGTACTATATGACACTAACCTATAGGCTATTTCATTTTTCTTGGCCCAGTTTAGTAATTGTTATACATTTTGCCATTTTCATTTTGTAAATAAAGAAAATGTATTAGGGTACCATGTCTGACACTGTTTGAAAAACAATAACCTAAATAGGGCAACTTTAGAAAATACACTGTTAGTCATGTTTATTGCTGCATTATTTGCTGCAGACAGCTGCAAAATGTATGGCATGCCTTAACAATAAACATAATGCTGTGAACTTGGTGTAAGGTTCTAATTGAATATTTAATTACTGATGAATGTATCGGTATCAAATCACATTAGCATACCTATTACATTTTTTTAAAGTATCTAAATGAATCGAACCGAATCTTATCGAATCGAATTGTGGTCAAACGTAAGATATTATGATGCATTGAACCTTTGCCTAAAGAATCGTAATCGAATCGAATCGTTATGGGATTGAATCATCCCACCCCTAACCATTACTGATGCAGTTAATTCACACACAATCATTACTGATGCAGTTAATTCACACACAATAATTACTGATGCAGTTAATTCACACACAACCATTACTGATGCAGTTAATTCACACACAACCATTACTGATGCAGTTAATTCACACACAATCATTACTGATGCAGTTAATTCACATACAATAATTACTGATGCAGTTAATTCACACACAACCATTACTGATGCAGTTAATTCACATACAATAATTACTGATGCAGTTAATTCACACACAACCATTACTGATGCAGTTAATTCACACACAATCATTACTGAGGCAATTAATTCACACACAACCATTACTGATGCAGTTAATTCACACACAATCATTACTGATGCAGTTAATTCACATACAATAATTACTGATGCAGTTAATTCACACACAACCATTACTGATGCAGTTAATTCACACACAATCATTACTGAGGCAATTAATTCACACACAACCATTACTGATGCAGTTAATTCACACACAATCATTACTGATGCAGTTAATTCACACACAATAATTACTGATGCAGTTAATTCACACACAACCATTACTGATGCAGTTAATTCACACACAATCATTACTGATGCAGTTAATTCACACACAATAATTACTGATGCAGTTAATTCACACACAACCATTACTGATGCAGTTAATTCACAGGAGGGAACCTCAGCTGTGGTGTCTGTGGGTGAGACTACTGCTGGCCATGGTTCTGAAGGCCCCCCAGGGTTTGGGAGACAACAGGAAGCTTCTCCCCCACCCTGGCTAGTGCCACACCCTTATACCCAGAAGGTGGCCTTCAGTAGTCATAGACAGCAGCAGTCTCACCCACAGATGCCACAGCTAAGGCTGAATAAATGTTTCTTGTTGCCTGGTAACAACAGGCCTTGTAAATACTATATAGACACAAGCCTCAAACCCACACCTGTGCTTCATACCTAGATTCACGTTTTTTTTATTTTGTTAATCTTGTTTGGGTTCTTTTTGTTTTCTTACCATCAAAGTTAAGGTGTTGAATGGTGCTGATGGTGAATTTGTTTATTCCAGGTTCCTGAGAGACTTGCGTGTGCTGAAGATGTACGCCAACTACTCCACCTGTGACCCCAATAACCTGGCTGACTGGCTGGCGGGGGTGGACCCACGCTTCCGCCAGTACACCTACGGCCTGGTCCAGTCCGGGGTGGAGCGCAAGAACCTGCCCCACCTGACGGACCAGCAGCTGCAGTCTGACTGCCAGGTGGAGAACGGAATCCACCGTGCTAAGATAGTGACGGCCGCACGCCGTCCGGCGGAGCCCTGCCTCACCGACGCACATCCCGCCGGCCCCGACGTCTTCATCAGTTACCGCCGCACCACCGGCTCACAGCTGGCCAGGTGGGGGCGCTGTGCAACCTGCCCTTCTGTGACACTCAGGCCTGCGGGTGCCCTCGGCCAATGGGCTGTCAGCTTACCCTCTGCTCATTTGCATATGAAGATAGTATGCAAAACTGGAGTTGTACAGAATGGTAACCATGACAACATTAAGCTTTGTCTTGCTCTCTCATTCTCTCTCTTTCTTTCTCCCCATCTCTTTCTTCTCTTTTCTCCTCACCATCCGTCTCTCTCTTTTTCTCTCTTCATGTCTCTCCCTCCTCTATCTCTATCTCTCTCTCCCCTCTCTCTCTCTTCCCCTCTCTCTCCCTCCCCTCTCCTCCCCTCTTCTCTGCAGTCTATTGAAGGTCCACCTGCAGGTTCGGGGGTACAGCGTTTTTATCGATGTGGAGAAGCTGGAGGCGGGGAAGTTTGAGGACAAGCTGGTCCAGAGCGTGCAGCGAGCGCGTAACTTCATCTTGGTGCTGTCGGCCAACGCGCTCGACAAGTGCATGGGGGACGGGGACATGAAGGACTGGGTGCACAAGGTCAGAACCCTGAAAACTGGGCCCTGTGTCTGTGTTCAGCTCTAACTCTTTACTGTGCTGTAAAAAGTGTACATAATGCTTATCTTTTCTTCCCCATTTGCTTTGCATTGTATAGTTTATCTTGTCTTTTATAGTATGTTATGTTGTTATATCGATCTATGTAATGTATAGGTCCTGTTTTGTCCCCATAATGTGTTCCCGCCCAGGGACTACAGGTGCAAATTACCTACTTAGCTTACTCAACTAATATGTTGCACAAGGTCCCTGTTAAATAAACTGATGAATTAAACTCGACCCCTATACTCCCTGTACCCAGTGTTTAACGCGCCTTTAATCGTGCAGGAGATTGTCACCGCTCTAAACGGAAAGAAGAACATTGTTCCTGTCACAGATAACTTCCTGTGGCCTGACCCCACCTCTTTGCCTGCTGACATGAGCTCCATCCTCAACTTCAACGGCATCAAGTGAGTGACACAGCCGTGCAGGGCGGGGCAGGGGGGTCAGAGTGTGAGGAGTGCACCAGGGGTCACAGTGGGGTCAGAGTGTGAGGAGTGCACCAGGGGTCACAGGGGGGTCAGAGTGTGAGGAGTGCACCAGGGGTCACAGTGGGGTCAGAGTGTGAGGAGTGCACCAGGGGTCACAGTGGGGTCAGAGTGTGAGGAGTGCACCAGGGGTCACAGTGGGGTCAGAGTGTGAGGAGTGCACCAGGGGTCACAGTGGGGTCAGAGTGTGAGGAGTGCACCAGGGGTCACAGTGGGGTCAGAGTGTGAGGAGTGCACCAGGGGTCACAGTGGGGTCAGAGTGTGAGGAGTGCACCAGGGGTCAGAGTGTGAGGAGTGCACCAGGGGTCACAGTGGGGTCAGAGTGTGAGGAGTGCACCAGGGGTCACAGTGGGGTCAGAGTGTGAGGAGTGCACCAGGGGTCAGAGTGTGAGGAGTGCACCAGGGGTCACAGTGGGGTCAGAGTGTGAGGAGTGCACCAGGGGTCACAGTGGGGTCACAGTGAGTGCAGAGCTAACAGACAAGCCTGAATCTGAGTGGCGGTCTGGTGTAATGGTTATAATGGTTATAATGATTATAATGGTTAGGAAAATTAGCTTGTATACTAAAGGTTGTAGGTTAGATTCCCAGGTAGGACATTGTGCCATTGTACCATTGGGCAAGCTGTATAAATGGATACTGTGTTAAAAATTAAAAAAAATTAAAAATAAATAAAATGTAAAAAAAGAAGAAGAAAAAGTTGTGAAAGTCGCTCCAAATACGATTGTCCGCTAAATGGACATAATGTAATGTAATGTAATCTCATGTAAATGTAGTGTAATCTCATGTAAAATGCAGTCTAATCTCATGTAAATGTAATGTGTTATAGGTGGTCTCATGAGTACCAGGAAGCCACCATCGATAAGATCCTGCGCTTCCTTAAGGGGGGGCCGAGTCAGGACCTGCTGGACTGTGGGGAGAGGGTCCTGAAAGGAGAGGCTCCTGCAGGGGCACAGGGAGGGGCGCAGGGAGGGGCGCAGGGAGGGGCGCAGGGAGGGGCGCAGGGAGGGGCGCAGGGAGGGGCACAGGGAGGGGCACAGGGAGGGGCACAGGGAGGGGCGCAGGGAGGAGCGCAGGGTGGGCCACAAGAGGTATAGTGCGGGGAGGGGATTTGAACGGAGGCATTGCCTGTGTCCGAATCCCTGCACTTGCCTACTATTGAGTATGCCAGTTGAGTATACTTTTTTCAAAAGCTGTTAAGTATGCAACAATTCTGAAAATGGAGTGTTCTTAATATCCCAGGATGATATACTAATTTCCGTGTTTTCGCTGATGGAGGATAGTATGGAGGATATTTTCCGCATACTGCATGTCACTAAAGAGTATGCAGTAAGCAGTGTACAGTATGCTAGTGCACAGTACACAGGACAGAGTAGGTAGGGCTCTGGTTTGGACACAGCCATTGTCTTACCTCACCTTACAGATCCACAATGAGCATGCTGCCTACCCCGTCCCTGATTGGCTGGCCTCCCTTCTCTCCGTGTGCCTGTGCCAGGCTCTGAGGGCAGAGCCCAACCTGAGGTGATCTCTCCTTCCTGCCTGTGGTACGCCCAGGCTGTGTGAATCAGCGCCCTTCCATACTATTGAGTATGCTTGTTGAGTACACTAGTCTGGGTAAGAAAGTTTTTAAGTATGCAAAATGTTCTCTAAATGTAGTGTACTTTAAATCCTCGGATGATATATTTAGTTCCGGGTTTTCGTTGATATTAGTATGGAGGATATTGTTTGCATACTGCTCATCACTAAACAGTATGCTGTAAGCAGTACCCAGTATGCACAGTACACAGGACGCATTAGACAGGTCTCTGATTCGGACACAGCTCCGTGTCCGGGCAGAAAGGGAGGGGCTACCTGTCTCTCAGGTTCCCCTGCCCGACCCTCACCTGTCCTGTTTACAGCTCTCATAACCGTCTGTGTCGATTCGTTCCAGTTTAATTTTCACAATTTGACATGTGACTAAATTATAAATCGTGCTGTTAAACCTCTGTTAGCCGGTGAGATCTCAGAACTTGTTAGCTGGTGAGATTGTGTGTGTGTGTGTGTGTGTGTGTGTGTGTTGTGGGGAGTGTGTTGCACATTCACAAAGCCCCGTTCATTATGATCGATGTCATATGGCATCACATTTAAATCGGGCTGGGAACCTGGTAATCCTTTACAGGAAGTGACCAACAGAAAGTGACCAACAGGAAGTGACCAACAGGAGGATGCTGCTGTACGAAACTGCCTCTCAAGGACTGTATTTATCACGGGTCCGTGCTGCCAAACACATAGAAATGGTTCATAAACTACAGTTCACACTTGGCTAAATGTCAGTTTAATTCCTTAAATAAAAAAGCCATAAATCTTGCTGTTGAAAAGACTTCTTCTGTTATTAACAAAATGACGCCTCACCTCAGCCGTATTGAAAATCATAACCCGTCCTACTTCTGTCCTATTAGAAACACAGGTTTTCCCACCTTTATCCTACTTATGCCACATCATGTATTCAGTAATTGAAGGGTTTCATTGTATAGTCAAAGAGCTTTATAACGGTTTAATCATGGCTCCTCATGGCTCCTTGCAAACATGCTTTGTTAAATGGCTGTACAGTGAGAGTAAAATCTCTACTCTAACCACAGAAATGACCAACTGAACCACCCAAGAACACAGCTATTAACCAATGCAGTCCTCAGATATGTATATTTTTAATATAGGTGCTGTCCCCTTACTTCCACAATAACAACAGTATACCGTATATCAGTGTACAGAACGATGCTAAAATGACTTGTAGTGGTGTGCCGTATTGGTTTATTGACTCGAACAGAAACTCTGAGTGTTAAATCAAAGTCCCATCCCCCCCCCCCCCCCCCCCCCCGCCTTAAAATATGAACCTATGTATGGTAAATGTAAAATATGTAGACAGTTTATCGCATTCTTAAAAGCAATGCAGGACGTCATATACTGTAAAAATGCAATAAAATTACCAGCCCTGGGAAACACATTGGCCTCCTTGTCTGTATTTTACAAAAACAAAATAACCAAGTACTTGTTGATGTCCAACACTTGTACACAAATTCCGCACTCATTGCATTCTGTTTGGATTTGAATGAGTACAGTTGTTTCTGAACGAGTATGTGAGTATGTGAGTGAGTATGTGAGTGAGTATGTGAGTATATGAGTGAGTATGTGAGTGAGTATGTGAGTGAGTGAGTATGTGAGTATGTGAGTGTGTGAGTATGTGAGTGTGTGAGTATGTGATTGAGTATGTGAGAACACAATGCTGGAACATTCTATGAGTAATTGGCTCTTGAGTTTTACTCTTGAGCAGAGGTGGATAGTCCATGGGTCAGTAAGTAAAAGTCCTGCCGTATTTTTCTTCCACCCATGAACTCAGCCAGCTGGTTTCACTAACTAGTTCTACCCCCAGGCTGAATAATTGTGCTAATTAGCAAGTCCAGGTGATTGGAACAAAATACTGGGGAGGATTTTTACATTCGGAACCTGGATTTTACACCTCTTCTCTCGAGTCTACTTGAGTTCTAAATTAGTACTTCGTATGATAGCCAATAAAATTCCACACATTCATGTGCTCTATATCCTATGCAGCACTTACATGCCTGACGCTAGACCCTGCAGGAATGCCCAGCTCTATGGCTTTTCCCCAGAGCCCCATAAAAGCACCATGTGTATAAACAAACAGTGACCCCTGGTGGTGGGTTAATGTCATGTGACCTCTGTGGTCTTGTAGGGGCCTGTGGAGGGAATCAGTGCTGCTGATAGAGCTGATCGGAGCTGTGTGTCCCCAGAGGGGCTGATCTCTCAAGAAGAGCCAGATTAACTGTATCTGTAGAATCGCCCATCACAGCTGAAACTGGAGTTGGTGTCTCTTCTGCTGAGTCATCTGCTCAAACGCTGCAGGTCATAACATAACGGCACAAAATCAATGGCAGCCCCCTGCTCTGAAATACAGCGAGCAGAGCCAAGGCTGTGGAGAAAGGTGTGGTGTGCAAAGAGAAAACCATGGCGATGGCATGGATGTTCATACCAGGGTCATACAAACACATACACACCACACACAACACACACATAAACACACACACACATGCGCGCATGCACACACACACACACACACACACACAGGTAAGTCACTGGAGCAGTGTTCAGTGATTGGAGCAGCTGTTTCTCTCTGCTCAGTGATAGGAGCAGCTGTCTCTCTCTGCTCAGTGATTGGTGCAGCTGTTTCTCTCTGCTCAGTGATTGGAGCAGCTGTTTCTCTCTGCTCAGTGATTGGAGCAGCTGTTTCTCTCTGCTCAGTGATTGGAGCAGCTGTTTTTCTCTGCTCAGTGATTGGAGCAGCTGTTTCTCTCTGCTCAGTGATTGGAGCTGCTGTTTCTGCTCAGTGATTGGTGCAGCTGTTTCTCTTGTTCAGTGATTGGAGCAGCTGTTTCTCTCTGCTCAGTGATTGGTGCAGCTGTTTCTCTCTGCTCAGTGATTGGTGCAGCTGTTTCTCTCTGCTCAGTGATTGGAGCAGCTCTTTCTCTCTGCTCAGTGATTGGAGGAGCTGTTTTTCTCTGCTCAGTGATTGGAGCAGCTGTTTCTCTCTGCTCAGTGATTGGAGCAGCTGTTTCTCTCTGCTCAGTGATTGGAGCAGCTGTTTCTCTCTGCTCAGTGATTGGTGCAGCTGTTTCTCTCTGCTCAGTGATTGGTGCAGCTGTTTCTCTCTGCTCAGTGATTGGTGCAGCTGTTTCTCTCTGCTCAGTGATTGGTGCAGCTGTTTCTCTCTGTTCAGTGATTGGAGCAGCTCTTTCTCTCTGCTCAGTGATTGGAGCAGCTCTTTCTCTCTGCTCAGTGATTGGTGCAGCTGTTTCTCTCTGCTCAGTGATTGGTGCAGCTGTTTCTCTCTGCTCAGTGATTGGTGCAGCTGTTTCTCTCTGCTCAGTGATTGGTGCAGCTGTTTCTCTCTGCTCAGTGATTGGAGCAGCTCTTTCTCTCTGCTCAGTGATTGGTGCAGCTGTTTCTCTCTGCTCAGTGATTGGAGCAGCTCTTTCTCTCTGCTCAGTGATTGGAGCAGCTGTTTCTCTCTGCTCAGTGATTGGTGCAGCTGTTTCTTTCTGCTCAGTGATTGGTGCAGCTGTTTCTCTTGCTCAGTGATTGGAGCAGCTGTTTCTCTCTGCTCAGTGATTGGTGCAGCTCTTTCTGCTCAGTGATTGGAGCAGCTCTTTCTCTCTGTTCAGTGATTGGAGCAGCTGTTTCTCTCTGTTCAGTGATTGGAGCAGCTGTTTCTCTCTGTTTCACAGCCAGACTCTGGGCTGTGTTGCATTGAGTTCAATAAGGAAGTTTGACGCAGACCTTGAAGTTTGGACCTGGATTAACAACCCAATCTCTGTGAAGCATTGATGGATCTTTAACCAGAACCCGGGAAATGGAGCTTTATAGCATTCTCAATGTCAACGGTAGTAACTTGCCACGTGGTCTATAAAAATATTTTTACAGACAGTCGTGACTTTTTGGACACTTGGATAATGTGTAAAACAAATTTTTTACAATTGGTTTTGTATTTTAATTTTTTGGTAAATATAGAATAACAAAGATAATAAACATAACAGAGAATAAACGTACAAATGATGGTGATTAGCTTACTGGAATGGTTTAGAGGTGTGTTGGTGATTAGCTTACTGGAATGGTTTAGAGGTGTGTTGGTGATTAGCTTACTGGAATGGTTTAGAGGTTAGGGTTAGGGTGAGTAGCTTACTGGAATGGTTTAGAGATGTGTTGGTGATTAGCTTACTGGAATGGTTTAGAGGTTAGGGTTAGGGTGATTAGCTTACTGGAATGGTTTAGAGATGTGTTGGTGATTAGCTTACTGGAATGGTTTAGAGGTTAGGGTTAGGGTGATTAGCTTACTGGAATGGTTTAGAGGTTAGGGTTAGGGTGAGTAGCTTACTGGAATGGTTTAGAGATGTGTTGGTGATTAGCTTACTGGAATGGTTTAGAGGTTAGGGTTAGGGTGATTAGCTTACTGGAATGGTTTAGAGGTTAGGGTTAGGGTGAGTAGCTTACTGGAATGGTTTAGAGGTTAGGGTTAGGGTGAGTAGCTTACTGGAATGGTTTAGAGATGTGTTGGTGATTAGCTTACTGGAATGGTTTAGAGGTGTGTTGGCGATTAAGCTTACTGGAATGGTTTAGAGATGTGTTGGTGATTAGCTTACTGGAATGGTTTAGAGGTTAGGGTTAGGGTGATTAGCTTACTGGAATGGTTTAGAGGTTAGGGTTAGGGTGATTAGCTTACTGGAATGGTTTAGAGGTTAAGGTTAGGGTGATTAGCATGAGAGATGCATTGGTATGTTTGTTGCTGGATGGGGGGGGGGGGTTGGTTTCTGTGGGTAGAGGAGAATTGGTCATGATTTGGTCTGTCCTCCCAAATCTGGAACATGGACTGAAGTAAAAAAAGCTGTTCTGGGTTTTACTCAGTGCAGTTATCCAGCTAACTCAGTAATCCTGCTTCTCTTACTCAGTGCAGATATCCAGCTAACTCGGTAATCCTGCTTTGTGGAATACGTTCCCGTTCTCATCATGCAGTGTTACGATAACACTCGCGGCACATTTTCTGCAGCGCTATTCTGGTTAACTCCAGTAGGTGGCAGCACGGAGCATCATGGCAGAGTTTTGAGAGACTAATTGAGTTCAAAGCTGCTGTTTGACTGACTGAAAAGACCTTTATCCTGTTGCGCACTCCTATTGATGAAAACACGGACACGCTGAGAGGCAAATGACTTGTTATATGGCTGCCTGCGTCACGTGCCTGATAGCCTCATATCAGAAAATAATCTGTGATGCGCGGATCTCGATAACACTGGAGATTGAGATAACAGGTGATCTGCTCTTTCCCGATTGGTAGAAACATTGGGCTTTATGTGTAGTAATTTTTATTCAGTGGAAAAGACGAATAACATTGAAAATGATAAGCGAATAGACCTTCCTGAAAAAAGGGTTTCTGTGTACGTTACTAAAACAAAGTTGATAGGTCATTATTTTTATATTATTTTTATATTTCCCCTAAATGCTTAAAAACTCTGAAGGTTAAGCTTTCATTCATTCAGTTAAACCAAACGTATGTTTGCGTATGTATAGTATGTCATTATAAGATAAACATCTTGATGGAAATTCATTGTTTCACGAAAATCATGTGTTTGGGGCAGCAAAGTTTTCTGTTGTGTGGATTATTTAATTTTAATGAAACTTTACTGAGATCCTACACAATAAAGTAGGTTCACTCTATAGGCTGAAGGTCCTTTAAGTGCAGTAAAAGGTGTGGAAGATCCCGGGCTCTGTTGTATAAGAAGTATGACTGAGGCTCTGAAGGACTCGCTGTGCATTTCATATTTCACATGACCTTTGTACCTGTGGGACACATGGGAACACGGAAAGGGAATATTCCTTCACCATTCCCAGCCTTGCCCCCCCCCCCCCACACTGTTTTAGTCTTGAAATGAGACTTAAAAATCTTCTTTTTATATTAGCTTGTTTTAAGTTACTTTATACTTGACAAGTGTTTTACCCCATTGGAACATTTTTAAATGAGTCAAACTGTCTCACCTCATTGGTCAAAAAGACCTTTATCAAAGCTTGGATGGCCTTAAATTTCTAAAGCTTTAATGAAAATAAAACGGATAAAAAATGTGTTGATATTTGGACCCAGTGCCCTTCATATGAACACGTGTTCCCTGGAACCATATGTAACTACAAATCTGGGTGTGATAATGGACAGTGATTTTAAATTGGACAAACAGATAAACTCAGCGGTCAAATCTCGCTTCTTATCCAAGGTTAAGTCCTTTTATACATGCTTTTATCTCATCCCGACTGGACTACTGTAATGCCCTTTACGCTGGTGTTAGACAGGCCTCCCTGGACTACTGTAATGCCCTTTACGTTGGTGTTAGACAGGCCTCCCTGGACTACTGTAATGCCCTTTACGCTGGTGTTAGACAGGCCTCCCTGGACTACTGTAATGCCCTTTACGCTGGTGTTAGACAGGCCTCCCTGGACTACTGTAATGCCCTTTACGCTGGTGTTAGACAGGCCTCCCTGGACTACTGTAATGCCCTTTACGCTGGTGTTAGACAGGCCTCCCTGGACTACTGTAATGCCCTTTACGCTGGTGTTAGACAGGCCTCCCTGGACTACTGTAATGCCCTTTACGTTGGTGTTAGACAGGC
>CM040402.1:129360694-129370694 GCA_022702515.1 Ilyophis sp. 1 JC-2022
TGGTCATGATTTGGTCTGTCCTCCCAAATCTGGAACATGGACTGAAGTAAAAAAAGCTGTTCTGGGTTTTACTCAGTGCAGTTATCCAGCTAACTCAGTAATCCTGCTTCTCTTACTCAGTGCAGTTATCCAGCTAACTCAATAATCCTGCTTCTCTTACTCAGTGCAGATATCCAGCTAACTCGGTAATCCTGCTTTGTGGAATACGTTCCCGTTCTCATCATGCAGTGTTACGATAACACTCGCGGCACATTTTCTGCAGCGCTATTCTGGTTAACTCCAGTAGGTGGCAGCACGGAGCATCATGGCAGAGTTTTGAGAGACTAATTGAGTTCAAAGCTGCTGTTTGACTGACTGAAAAGACCTTTATCCTGTTGCGCACTCCTATTGATGAAAACACGGGCACGCTGAGAGGCAAATGACTTGTTATATGGCTGCCTGCGTCACGTGCCTGATAGCCTCATATCAGAAAATAATCTGTGATGCGCGGATCTCGATAACACTGGAGATTGAGATAACAGGTGATCTGCTCTTTCCCGATTGGTAGAAACATTGGGCTTTATGTGTAGTAATTTTTATTCAGTGGAAAAGACGAATAACATTGAAAATGATAAGCGAATAGACCTTCCTGAAAAAAGGGTTTCTGTGTACGTTACTAAAACAAAGTTGATAGGTCATTATTTTAATATTATTTTAATATTTCCCCTAAATGCTTAAAAACTCTGAAGGTTAAGCTTTCATTCATTCAGTTAAACCAAACGTATGTTTGCGTATGTATAGTATGTCATTATAAGATAAACATCTTGATGGAAATTCATTGTTTCACGAAAATCATGTGTTTGGGGCAGCAAAGTTTTCTGTTGTGTGGATTATTTAATTTTAATG
Organism: Ilyophis sp. 1 JC-2022; assembly: GCA_022702515.1. Classification (NCBI taxonomy): domain Eukaryota; kingdom Metazoa; phylum Chordata; class Actinopteri; order Anguilliformes; family Synaphobranchidae; genus Ilyophis; species Ilyophis sp. 1 JC-2022. The sequence goes on from CM040402.1 coordinate 129,361,580, forward strand.
AAACTTTACTGAGATCCTACACAATAAAGTAGGTTCACTCTATAGGCTGAAGGTCCTTTAAGTGCAGTAAAAGGTGTGGAAGATCCCGGGCTCTGTTGTATAAGAAGTATGACTGAGGCTCTGAAGGACTCGCTGTGCATTTCATATTTCACATGACCTTTGTACCTGTGGGACACATGGGAACACGGAAAGGGAATATTCCTTCACCATTCCCAGCCTTGCCCCCCCCCCACACTGTTTTAGTCTTGAAATGAGACTTAAAAATCTTCTTTTTATATTAGCTTGTTTTAAGTTACTTTATACTTGACAAGTGTTTTACCCCATTGGAACATTTTTAAATGAGTCAAACTGTCTCACCTCATTGGAAAACTGTCTCACCTCATTGGTCAAAAAGACCTTTATCAAAGCTTGGATGGCCTTAAATTTCTAAAGCTTTAATGAAAATAAAACGGATAAAAAATGTGTTGATATTTGGACCCAGTGCCCTTCATATGAACACGTGTTCCCTGGAACCATATGTAACTAAAAATCTGGGTGTGATAATGGACAGTGATTTTAAATTGGACAAACAGATAAACTCAGTGGTCAAATCTTGCTTCTTATCCAAGGTTAAATCCTTTTTATCATTCAATGACTTTGAGAGTTTTTATCTCATCCCGACTGGACTACTGTAATGCCCTTTACGCTGGTGTTAGACAGGCCTCCCTGGACTACTGTAATGCCCTTTACGTTGGTGTTAGACAGGCCTCCCTGGACTACTGTAATGCCCTTTACGCTGGTGTTAGACAGGCCTCCCTGGACTACTGTAATGCCCTTTACGCTGGTGTTAGACAGGCCTCCCTGGACTACTGTAATGCCCTTTACGTTGGTGTTAGACAGGCCTCCCTGGACTACTGTAATGCCTGGACTACTGTAATGCCCTTTACGTTGGTGTTAGACAGGCCTCCCTGGACTACTGTAATGCCCTTTACGCTGGTGTTAGACAGGCCTCCCTGGACTACTGTAATGCCCTTTACGCTGGTGTTAGACAGGCCTCCCTGGACTACTGTAATGCCCTTTACGCTGGTGTTAGACAGGCCTCCCTGGACTACTGTAATGCCCTTTACGCTGGTGTTAGACAGGCCTCCCTGGACTACTGTAATGCCCTTTACGCTGGTGTTAGACAGGCCTCCCTGGACTACTGTAATGCCCTTTACGTTGGTGTTAGACAGGCCTCCTTCTCACGCTTGCAGTTGGTCCAGAATGCTGCAGCTCGTCTTTTAACAAGAACACGCAAATGAGAGAACATTAACCCCGTGCTAGCCTCCCTTCACTGGCTCCCTGTACGGTTTAGGATCAATTTAAAGATTTTATTGTCTGCCTACAAATCATTAAATGGGCTAGCTCCAACCTATCTCTCTGACCTTTTACACCCACATGTTCCTTCAAGGTCACTCAGGTCTGCTGACCAGTTGCTTCTGGTTGTCCCGAGGTCAGGGTTGAGGCACAGGGGAGATCGTGTCTTTGCAGTGGTAGCCCCCAAACTCTGGAACGAGTTGCTTCTGCATGTTAGGCTGGCCCCTACACTGCCTGTTTTTAAATCCTGTCTTTTTGGCTTTTAACTCAGTATGAGAGTAGCATTTCTGTCTTGTTTGTCTGTTAAACTGGATTTAATTTTATTGTATATGGCTTTTGTTATTTTGATTGTACAGCACTTTGGTCAACTATTGTTGTTTTAAATGTGCTTTATAAATAAAAATATTATTATTATTGGCAAACTGTCTCACCTCATTGGCAGTCTTTTTATCTTTCTTAGCAAAAAAAGATTGACTTATTTGTTGGTTTTTGTAGTGCACTGAGCTTTGAGGAAGGTCAGGTCCTTACAGAAGTGTTTCGATCTGAGTACACATCAGTGCACAACGTCCCTGGACAAATGCCCCTGATACTCCAACCACAGTCGGGCTCCTGTGATTGGACTGTCGTGTTTGGGCGTACGGTTTAATGATCTACTTCTTACACGACTGTGTGGAACCCCCGATGCCGTTATCATTTATTCTTGATGCCAGATAAATGCCACAATAACGGGGAAATAAAGCTGTAAATGTGGATAAGAAAACAAAACGTACTTGCTGTCTATGAACATTTTCATTAATGATCTTTACTTTATGCTTGTATAATTTTCTACCTTATTTTTGTGCTGTTGTTCTGGGTTTTTAAGAATAGAATAGAATAGAATAGAATATAACTTTATTGTCCAACCAGAGGTTGGAAAATTGTATTTGGCAGCATCTAGGCACTTAAATACACAGAGATACAACATATTGAGTTACATTCTACAGAGTTTATCAAAATCTAGTAATATCTGTGTTTATCAAGCAGAATTAATTATTGCCATGGGAATACGCTTATTTATCTAAAATATATAAGAGTGACTGGGGAGGAACATTTCCTGTGTACAGAGAATGAGTGCTGTATTGATTAGCAGAGTGAAGTGTCGACTGGTTTGGTATTAAGTGCCGTATTGATCAGCAGAGTGAAGTGTCGACTGGTTTGGTATTTAGTGTCGTATTGATCAGCAGAGTGAAGTGTTGACTGGTTTGGTATTTAGTGCCGTATTGATTAGCAGAGTGATTTTTTAGGCCCGGCTCACACTTGCTTTTTAATTGATCCCAAAGGTGTTTGATGAGGTCGAGGACAAGGCTTTGTGCAAGCCAGTCAAGTTCTTCCACACCGATCTCAACAAACCATTTCTGTATGGACCGTCACCTTGCTTTGTGCACGGGGGCATTGTCATGCTAGAACAGGAAAGGGTCTTCCCAAAACTGTTGCCACAAAGTTGGAAACCCAGACTCACCTATAAAGTCACTGTATGCTGTATTGATAAGATTAGCCTTCACTGGAACTATAGGGCCTAGCCTCACCCATGAAGAACAGCCCCAGATCAAGGGGTGTCCAGATACTTTTGGCTTTGTGCATTTTCTGTTCATTTGTTACTTTCTTTTATTATTATTATTATTATTATTATTATTATTATTATTATTATTGAGGCCCTTTCATTAAACCTCAGTCTTTTGAGGTAAAACAGAGAGGCAGATGTAATACAGGTAAACCTTTAATTAAGTTTAAACCTCACTTTGATTAAGTTTAAACCTCACTTTGATTAAGTTTAAACCTCACTTTGTCATGGTTATTGGCAGCCTCTCCCAGTAACACAAGCACAAAAAACGCGTTAGCTATGCTCGAGCCTCCCGCTACGTTCAGTGATCTGATCACCACGGTGTGATGGGTTTAGTAGCGGTGAATCAAATGTGTAGTAAGGTGAGATCAGAACAAGTCACCCACAAAGGTGAGAACCACTAAGGGAATAATAACTATGAATACTTAGAAAAAAAAAAACAGGAAATAATTTCTAGGAGCTAAACAGCTAAATTAAATCTACCCAGAAAAATAGGGAGACCTCGAATATAACGAGTGCGAACATTAAACAAGGCACCCGAGCTCGATACTAAAGCAATACAAGAACCTAGAAAAGAAAAGCACACCTTCGGCACGTAACACTAAGACGGTCGGTAGAAGGTGAAACAAAAACAAAACCACCAAAAAAAAACTGTCTCAGAGAGAACAGCACGGAAAAAAATAGCGCAGAACGCTAACAGGGGGAAATAATCCTATACCTGAAAGATAAAGCTAGAAGCATGTCCCTCGTGAACACGAGGTCACTTTTACCTGGCTATACCTGGCTATACCTGGCTATACCTGGCTCAATGTAATAAGAAATGACAAAGATGCACCGGGGAAGTGGAAGTGAGGAACTTAAATACCCCGCAGGTAGAAGCACAGGTGAAATGAATAACGAGCAAGGGGAAGCAAAACCCCGGAACGGAACGTGGAAAAAATGTAATAGATTCTCAATCGGGGGAAACAGAATGAGAACCACAACAAAAAAGGAAACAATAACAAACCATGACAGACGGCTATACACCTTGACAACCGGATCAGAGAGCGTGAACGTGAGCTTAGCAATCACTTGGTCTGTTTAAAATATGCCTTGTCAGTAGATATTCCACCCACTCTCTCCACCTATTCCCCTATTGATCAGGACGAGCGGAGAGACTGTTCGCTTCCTCATTTTTCCTACTTCCTGGTAATGTCTCCAGTTCTTCTTCCCGCCCCTCCCTCTCTTAACAAAGAGGAATCCATGCAGGTGGATGGTGCTTTTTTGCGCGAGCCGAAACTGGCTAAGCCACGAGAAGAGTGGTGCCGTTATTTCAGGCGCAGGGGGCATTTGAAAAATGATTGCCCTAAATTGGGGAGTAATGGGGGGGTCGTGCTAGAAGAGAGTCTATCTGATTTTTTTTTCACATTCCGGTCCGGGGTTTTGTTTCCTTGTGCTCATTATTTAGTTCACCTGTGCTTCTACCTGCGGGGTATTTAAGTTCCTCACTTCCGCTTCCTCTGTGCTTCTTTGTCATTCGACATTGCATTGAGCCAGGTATAGCCAGGTACAGCCAGGTACTAGCGACCTTGTGATATTAAACGCTGTTTATGTTCACGAGGGACTTGCTATTAGCTTTATTTCAGGTATAGGTATTATTCCTCCTGTTTATTTTGTCCTTTGCTGTTCTATTTGAGACAGTTGTTGTTTTGTTTTGGTTTTACACTCTTCTGGCCGTCTGAACTTATGTGCTGAAGGTGTTCTTTTCTTTGCTAAGTTTTCCTGTTTTGGCTCTAGTATTGAGCTCGGGAGATTTAGTTTGTGTTTCACTCGTATATTCGAGTTCGCCCTATTTTAATGGGTTGATTTTCGTTTGGCTGTTTATTTTCCTGTTTTTTTTTTCTGTGCATTTATTGTATTACTGTCATGGTTCTCAGCTGCTCTTCTCTTGTTGGCCACTTCCCTGGGGAGCGCTCTTGTAGCGTCTCTTCCTGTTGTTTTCGTTGTCCTTTTCGTGTTTCGTGTTTTTGGTTTTTATTTCTGCTCAGTGTGTTCACCTGTTCTGCATTTCCTTTCATTATTTAAACCTCGCGTCGCCTATGTTTGACGCTTCCATATTGCCATTGTTTTGACAAGGAAAGCTGGTATTCACGGTATAGGACTGACAGTTTGTTACGACCGTATATCTTCAACTTGTTGTCGCTACAAGGGACTTGTTTCGGGTGTCAAAGTCCCGTGAAACTTAGAAACTTAGAATAGGTTAGCCTTCACCCTTTGTTTTGTCCCTTTGCGGAACCTCTGTCTCCCTGTCCTAGACAGATTAACCTCTGTCTCCCTGTCCTAGACAGATTGAACCTCTGTCTCCCTGTCCTAGACAGATTGAACCTCTGTCTCCCTGTCCTAGACAGATTAACCTCTGTCTCCCTGTCCTAGACAGATCTGTCTTCACCGTCTTCTTTTCTTCTTGTTTGTGTGTTGTCGGCTCCCTCGTTGTGAGCTGTATGACTTTGTTTGTTTGTTGTGTCTTAAGATCTAGTGTTAGAGTTTTTCACCCATTACGGGTCGCTTTGATTTTGGTAGCGAAATTTCTCATTTTAAAGAGTTTAATTTCTTTATTATTTTATCTATTCCCTGTCTACGAGTTTTCCCCCCGCTTTGTGGTGTTCATTGGAGCACTTTTTGAACCCCCCAGTGTCACGCTTGGTTTTTCATTCCGCACGCTACCCCTGACAATTACTCCCTTTATCGGTCCTCACTGCGTGAGTGACTTGTTCTGATCCCCCTACCTTCATGTTTGATTATCTGTCACTAAAAACCATTACAGGTTCGACTGCTTTGGAATAAGCGCTCGGCTAATTTCGACTTGTTCATTGATTCCGGAGCAACCGATTGTCTCATGGATGCCAAATGGGCCCGGTAACATAAAGTTCCCATACACCCACTCATTCGGCCTTGTCTGGTCACTGCCCTCAACGGCCGTCCATTGGGCACCGGGATCATTAAAGAGACCACAGGTTTCCTGACCATGCGCGTCTTCCACAAGGGCCATTTAGAACTGATTCAGTTCTTTTTAGTCGATTCCCCAGATTATCCGATAGTTTTGGAGCATTCGTAGCTGGCCAGCTCAGCCCACACATTAATTTTGGTGGTGACAAGGCTGTCATTCTCCAATGGGGTTCCCTTCACGTCTCGTGGGCGTGGCCATTCCTCACAGCTTAGTCAGGTCAGCGACATCAAGGAAGCAAATTCCCAGCCTGATCAAAGCAGTTCCATTCCTCTCTCCGAGGAGAAGAGGAAAAGCATCGCGGGGATAGGGGTGTCCGATTTTACTCTGCCAGTTAAGGTTCTCTGAACCTTACACTAACCCTCACACGCTTAAATTAAACCTCAGTCTTTACAGGTTAAACAGGCAAGCAGAGGTAGTACAGGTACATGTAACCGCCTAAATCAAGGATCACCTTAAAATCTAGAACTCCATTAAAATAATTTTTATTTCTTAATTTTTGCTTTTCTAGCAATTTGAAAAGTGCAATCATATTTGTTGGCCCATCCCATCCAGTCTCCGTCTGTGGTGTAAAAAACATCACATGCTTCAGAGGTGAGCTCATGGTTATCAGCGCTATCTCTGGATGATAGTCCAGGTTGCAGCAAAAAGTGCCGATGATGAATATTATTGGGCATTCCAGATTGGGAAACAGGGGGGAGAAAGCTTCATTCTGGGAGTTTGAGTTGTGAGGATTCTGGGAGTTTGAGTTGTGAGGACTCTGGGAGTTTGAGTTGTGAGGATTCTGGGAGTTTGAGTTGTGAGGTTTCATACCCTTTGAGATAAGAATCATTATGGCCAATTAATTAAGAGAAAATTAGAAATAAGAGAGAGGGGATAAAGGAAGAGTTTGAAAGAGGGAGAGAAAGTAATAATTTTTCCACATCTGTTAAGCATTTTTATTTCAGTGTAAGCTCCAGAGTCCTCTCTGACCCTCTAGACCAGACGTAGGCAACCCTGCAGCTGCGTTTCTGGTTATCTGAGTTTGATCACGAGCGTTTGATGGATGATTAAAAGTCTGAGCCTGAATATTCTGAATGATGAAACGCTGAGCGCATCCAGCACATGGTCACCTGCATTCATTACACCTGAGTAATTAAAATGAATCCAGTTATGTAGTTATAGGTTTGGATGGAGCAAAAACCAGGACTGGCTCCGGCACTCGAGGACCCGGGTTGCCTATGCCTGGTCTAGACCACCATAAGGTAACAGGTGAGAGAGCAGTGCTTTATTAGTGAAGCTTCAGAGACCCAGCTATGTACAGAGCGGTATGTACAATCGCAAAACGTGTTTACAGACTGGTTTATATGGTTTATATGGTGCTTTGACTCAGAAGAAGGGAAAGATTGTTAAAGGTCCTCTGTGTGTGAAATATAGTTCCATAAAGTGCCTTTGAAAAGGTCATATTAAAAGTCATATCTTATTATCTTATCTCATGTGCCATAAAGCTGAGTTTAACTATTGTTTTGTGATCTTATTCTCACTGCACCAATGCCCCCTCCAAACTCTGGGTTACTCATTAATTCTTTGTCATATATATACTCTGATTTTTATCTTGCTGTCTCGCTTAATAGAGTAATTATCAACTGAAAGGTGTCTCTTTTGCAGTGCTCTACGTGTGTTTTCTGCTACCAGTGCTGTTGGAAAGAGTGAATCATGGTGGCCGAGGTCTTTAAGTGGCTGTGGACATATCGGAATTACCTCATCATCTTTCTCACCCCGCTTTTTATCCTTCCCCTCCCGCTGGTCATCAACACGCCGGTAACATACCTCTGACTGTCTGTGTCTGTGTCTATAACCGTGACTGTGTGCCACTGGGGGTCTTAGTGTCTGTGTATATAACTATGACTGTGTGCTGCTGTGGGTCTTAGTGTCTGTGTATATAACTATGACTGTGTGCCACTGTGGGTCTTAGTGTCTGTGGTCTGTGTCTATAACTGTGACTGTGGTCTGTGTCTATAACTGTGACTGTGTGCCACTGTGGGTCTTAGTGTCTGTGTATATAACTATGACTGTGTGCCGCTGTGGGTCTTAGTGTCTGTGGTCTGTGTCTATAACCGTGACTGTGTGCCACTGGGGGTCTTAGTGTCTGTGGTCTGTGTATATAACTGTGACTGTGTGCTGCTGTGGGTCTTAGTGTCTGTGTATATAACTATGACTGTGTGCCACTGTGGGTCTTAGTGTCTGTGGTCTGTGTCTATAACCGTGACTGTGTGCCACTGGGGGTCTTAGTGTCTGTGGTCTGTGTATATAACTGTGACTGTGTGCTGCTGTGGGTCTTAGTGTCTGTGGTCTGTGTATATAACCGTGACTGTGTGCCACTGTGGGTCTTAGTGTCTGTGGTCTGTGTATATAACTGTGACTGTGTGCTGCTGTGGGTCTTAGTGTCTGTGGTCTGTGTATATAACTGTGACTGTGTGCTGCTGTGGGTCTTAGTGTCTGTGGTCTGTGTCTATAACTGTGACTGTGTGCCACTGTGGGTCTTAGTGTCTGTGGTCTGTGTATATAACTGTGACTGTGTGCTGCTGTGGGTCTTAGTGTCTGTGGTCTGTGTATATAACTATGACTGTGTGCCACTGGGGGTCTTAGTGTCTGTGGTCTGTGTATATAACTGTGACTGTGTGCTGCTGTGGGTCTTAGTGTCTGTGGTCTGTGTATATAACTATGACTGTGTGCCACTGGGGGTCTTAGTGTCTGTGTATATAACTGTGACTGTGTGCCACTGTGGGTCTTAGTGTCTGTGGTCTGTGTCTATAACTGTGACTGTGTGCCACTGGGGGTCTTAGTGTCTGTGTATATAACTATGACTGTGTGCTGCTGTGGGTCTTAGTGTCTGTGGTCTGTGTATATAACTGTGACTGTGTGCCACTGGGGGTCTTAGTGTCTGTGTCTGTGTATATAACTGTGACTGTGTGCCACTGGGGGTCTTAGTGTCTGTGGTCTGTGTATATAACTGTGACTGTGTGCCACTGTGGGTCTTAGTGTCTGTGGTCTGTGTCTATAACTGTGACTGTGTGCCACTGTGGGTCTTAGTGTCTGTGGTCTGTGTATATAACTGTGACTGTGTGCCACTGTGGGTCTTAGTGTCTGTGGTCTGTGACTGTGTGCTGCTGTGGGTCTTAGTGTCTGTGGTTACATGTGTGTAACTATATCTGCAT
>CM040402.1:129375694-129408194 GCA_022702515.1 Ilyophis sp. 1 JC-2022
ATGAAACCATTTTAATGTGAGGTTGAGACTTGAAACACCTGGGCATCTTGCTTCTGTGCCTAGTGTTTAATACTGAGTGTGTAAATCAATGTTGAGTGTGTACCTGTTTGTAAACGCTGAGTGTATACCTGGTTCTTCTGTAGGTGTGTGTACAGTACCTGAAGGACACTAGCATGCTTCTGTAGGTGTGTGTACAGTACCTGAAGGACTCTAACATGCTTCTACAGGTGTGTGTACAGTACCTGAAGGACTCTAACATGCTTCTGTAGGTGTGTGTACAGTACCTGAAGGACTCTAACATGCTTCTACAGGTGTGTGTACAGTACCTGAAGGACTCTAACATGCTTCTGCAGGTGTGTGTACAGTACCTGAAGGACTCTAACATGCTTCTGTAGGTGTGTGTACAGTACGTGAAGGACTCTAACATGCTTCTACAGGTGTGTGTACAGTACCTGAAGGACTCTAACATGCTTCTTGCAGGTGTGTGTACAGTACCTGAAGGACTCTAACATGCTTCTGTAGGTGTGTGTACAGTACGTGAAGGACTCTAACATGCTTCTACAGGTGTGTGTACAGTACCTGAAGGACTCTAACATGCTTCTGCAGGTGTGTGTACAGTACCTGAAGGACTCTAACATGCTTCTGTAGGTGTGTGTACAGTACCTGAAGGACTCTAACATGCTTCTACAGGTGTGTGTACAGTACCTGAAGGACTCTAACATGCTTCTACAGGTGTGTGTACAGTACCTGAAGGACTCTAACATGCTTCTGCAGGTGTGTGTACAGTACCTGAAGGACTCTAACATGCTTCTGCAGGTGTGTGTACAGTACCTGAAGGACTCTAACATGCTTCTGTAGGTGTGTGTACAGTACCTGAAGGACTCTAACATGCTTCTACAGGTGTGTGTACAGTACCTGAAGGACTCTAACATGCTTCTACAGGTGTGTGTACAGTACCTGAAGGACTCTAACATGCTTCTGCAGGTGTGTGTACAGTACCTGAAGGACTCTAACATGCTTCTGTAGGTGTGTGTACAGTACCTGAAGGACTCTAACATGCTTCTGCAGGTGTGTGTACAGTACCTGAAGGACTCTAACATGCTTCTGCAGGTGTGTGTACAGTACCTGAAGGACTCTAACATGCTTCTGCAGGTGTGTGTACAGTACCTGAAGGACTCTAACATGCTTCTGCAGGTGTGTGTACAGTACCTGAAGGACTCTAACATGCTTCTGCAGGTGTGTGTACAGTACCTGAAGGACTCTAACATGCTTCTGCAGGTGTGTGTACAGTACCTGAAGGACTCTAACATGCTTCTGCAGGTGTGTGTACAGTACCTGAAGGACTCTAACATGCTTCTGCAGGTGTGTGTACAGTACCTGAAGGACTCTAACATGCTTCTGCAGGTGTGTGTACAGTACCTGAAGGACTCTAACATGCTTCTGCAGGTGTGTGTACAGTACCTGAAGGACTCTAACATGCTTCTGCAGGTGTGTGTACAGTACCTGAAGGACTCTAACATGCTTCTGCAGGTGTGTGTACAGTACCTGAAGGACTCTAACATGCTTCTGCAGGTGTGTGTACAGTACCTGAAGGACTCTAACATGCTTCTGCAGGTGTGTGTACAGTACCTGAAGGACTCTAACATGCTTCTACAGGTGTGTGTACAGTACCTGAAGGACTCTAACATGCTTCTGCAGGTGTGTGTACAGTACCTGAAGGACTCTAACATGCTTCTGCAGGTGTGTGTACAGTACCTGAAGGACTCTAACATGCTTCTGCAGGTGTGTGTACAGTACCTGAAGGACTCTAACATGCTTCTGCAGGTGTGTGTACAGTACCTGAAGGACTCTAACATGCTTCTGTAGGTGTGTGTACAGTACCTGAAGGACTCTAACATGCTTCTGCAGGTGTGTGTACAGTACCTGAAGGACTCTAACATGCTTCTGTAGGTGTGTGTACAGTACCTGAAGGACTCTAACATGCTTCTGTAGGTGTGTGTACAGTACCTGAAGGACTCTAACATGCTTCTGCAGGTGTGTGTACAGTACCTGAAGGACTCTAACATGCTTCTGCAGGTGTGTGTACAGTACCTGAAGGACTCTAACATGCTTCTGCAGGTGTGTGTACAGTACCTGAAGGACTCTAACATGCTTCTGTAGGTGTGTGTACAGTACCTGAAGGACTCTAACATGCTTCTGTAGGTGTGTGTACAGTACCTGAAGGACTCTAACATGCTTCTGTAGGTGTGTGTACAGTACCTGAAGGACTCTAACATGCTTCTGCAGGTGTGTGTACAGTACCTGAAGGACTCTAACATGCTTCTGCAGGTGTGTGTACAGTACCTGAAGGACTCTAACATGCTTCTGCAGGTGTGTGTACAGTACCTGAAGGACTCTAACATGCTTCTGCAGGTGTGTGTACAGTACCTGAAGGACTCTAACATGCTTCTGCAGGTGTGTGTACAGTACCTGAAGGACTCTAACATGCTGTTTATCGGCGGCCTGCTGGTTGCCATTGCTGTGGAACACTGGAACCTGCACAAGAGAATCGCCTTGCGTGTGCTGCTCATCGTGGGAGTAAAACCTGCACTGTAAGAGCCCCGCCATAGTCATGGTGATAGAGAGAGAGAAATCAGAGCAGAGTGTGGGTAAACCCCCCCCCATATTTGTGGGGGTACATCTTCGTGCAAATTAATTGAATCACTGGCTGATATTGTTTTTTTTTCCCATTTCATGAGTTTCTATGCCCAAAATTTGGTCTTAAATTTTTCGGAATATCAAAAAATTTTCATAAATTTTTTCTAGTTAGTTTTATTCTCCCTGCATTCATTTCCAGTGATTTTTGTGGAATCTGCCTTCAGGTGGATGGATCCAACAGACTAGGCTGAATTCGGATGGAATTCTATGCCTGCTTCCTGACGTTCCCTTCCCTTGCTTCAAAGGGGGAATCCAAAAAATTCCACAATAAAATATAACAGCCACACCAAGTGGGGTACAGATCTAATTTAAGCAAGAGGAGGGAGTCCTAGAGTATTGACTGAGCTGCTAATGCGTAAAATCAGGTGTGCCAATTTAGGGTTCAAATGAAAGCCTACAGGATGGTAGATCTCCAGGAACAGGATTGGGCAAAAACCTAATCTTAACAAGCATTTATATTTAGACTTTAGAATCTTATTACTGTTACTTTTTTGCTAAGACAAATGATTGCCAGTGTGGTAAGATAATTTCACTTTTCCAGAAAAAAATTACTTAAAAGAAGCTAATATTTTCCATTTCAGAGAAAAATAATTCGAATGTAAGTGTCATTACAAAACGAAAACACTTTAGTGTGATGATGATGTCGGCTGACCCATCTGACCCCTTCCTCCCAGGCTGATGATGGGGTTCATGGGGACCACGGCGTTCCTCTCCATGTGGATCAGCAACACCGCCTCCACTGCCATGATGTTGCCCATCGCCCAGGCCGTGCTCCAGCAGCTCAGCCGTACGGAGGAGGCCCACGATTGCGAGCAGCTAGGCGGCGACGGCGTCGATAACGAGGCCTTCCAGATGGGCGACGTCAAGGAGAGCCCAACTAAGGAGCCCATTGGGGATGGTGAGCACCAGGATTGGCCCCTCTAACCCTAACCCTAACCCCTAACCCCTAACCCCTAACCCTCTGTGCCATGAAGTCTATAGCTTACCTGACCAAGCTTTACTTACGGTAGCATACAATAATGGATTAAATTAACAGGACAACCACCAACGTATAGTGTGAGTGCACAGGGAATTATCATTAGGGTTAGGGTTAGGGTCAGGGTTAGGTGAGTGCAGAGGGAATTATCATTAGGGTTAGGGTTAGGGTTAGGGTCAGGGTTAGGTGAGTGCAGAGGGAATTATCATTAGGGTTAGGGTTAGGGTTAGGGTCAGGGTTAGGTGAGTGCAGAGGGAATTATCATTAGGGTTAGGGTTAGGGTTAGGGTCAGGGTTAGGTGAGTGCAGAGGGAATTGTCATTAGGGTTAGGGTCAGGGTCAGGGTTAGGGTTAGGGTTAGGGTTAGGGTTGTAATGGTACTGGAACACACATGTTTTACTACACAACCTGGCAAGCCATTGTAACGGTACTGGAACACACATGTTTTACTACACAACCTGGCAAGCTGTTGTAACGGTACTGGAACACACATGTTTTACTACACAACCTGGCAAGCTGTTGTAACGGTACTGGAACACACATGTTTTACTACACAACCTGGCAAGCTGTTGTAACGGTACTGGAACACACATGTTTTACTACACAACCTGGCAAGCCATTGTAACGGTACTGGAACACACATGTTTTACTACACAACCTGGCAAGCTGTTGTAACGGTACTGGAACACACATGTTTTACTACACAACCTGGCAAGCTGTTGTAACGGTACTGGAACACACATGTTTTACTACACAACCTGGCAAGCCATTGTAACGGTACTGGAACACACATGTTTTACTACACAACCTGGCAAGCCGTTGTAACGGTACTGGAACACACATGTTTTACTACACAACCTGGCAAGCCATTGTAACGGTACTGGAACACACATGTTTTACTACACAACCTGGCAAGCTGTTGTAACGGTACTGGAACACACATGTTTTACTACACAACCTGGCAAGCCATTGTAACGGTACTGGAACACACATGTTTTACTACACAACCTGGCAAGCCGTTGTAACGGTACTGGAACACACATGTTTTACTACACAACCTGGCAAGCTGTTGTAACGGTACTGGAACACACATGTTTTACTACACAACCTGGCAAGCCATTGTAACGGTACTGGAACACACATGTTTTACTACACAACCTGGCAAGCTGTTGTAACGGTACTGGAACACACATGTTTTACTACACAACCTGGCAAGCCATTGTAACGGTACTGGAACACACATGTTTTACTACACAACCTGGCAAGCTGTTGTAACGGTACTGGAACACACATGTTTTACTACACAACCTGGCAAGCCATTGTAACGGTACTGGAACACACATGTTTTACTACACAACCTGGCAAGCCGTTGTAACGGTACTGGAACACACATGTTTTACTACACAACCTGGCAAGCCATTGTAACGGTACTGGAACACACATGTTTTACTACACAACCTGGCAAGCCATTGTAACGGTACTGGAACACACATGTTTTACTACACAACCTGGCAAGCCGTTGTAACGGTACTGGAACACACATGTTTTACTACACAACCTGGCAAGCTGTTGTAACGGTACTGGAACACACATGTTTTACTACACAACCTGGCAAGCCATTGTAACGGTACTGGAACACACATGTTTTACTACACAACCTGGCAAGCCGTTGTAACGGTACTGGAACACACATGTTTTACTACACAACCTGGCAAGCTGTTGTAACGGTACTGGAACACACATGTTTTACTACACAACCTGGCAAGCCATTGTAACGGTACTGGAACACACATGTTTTACTACACAACCTGGCAAGCTGTTGTAACGGTACTGGAACACACATGTTTTACTACACAACCTGGCAAGCCATTGTAACGGTACTGGAACACACATGTTTTACTACACAACCTGGCAAGCCATTGTAACGGTACTGGAACACACATGTTTTACTACACAACCTGGCAAGCTGTTGTAACGGTACTGGAACACACATGTTTTACTACACAACCTGGCAAGCCATTGTAACGGTACTGGAACACACATGTTTTACTACACAACCTGGCAAGCCGTTGTAACGGTACTGGAACACACATAAATATCTCACTGCGTGGTGACAGATTCGTGCAGGATTTATCCACCTGTGCCCTCCATTGTGCCCACCTGTGCCCCCCCCAGAACTTACCTGTGCCTCGAACCCCATCTGCTTCCTCCTTCCTAGCCAATTATTATCAGTCCTGACTGTATCAAAGATAGCAAGAACGACAGATACAGTGCGTTCCCAGAAAAGTCCTGGCAGAGCATAATCTCATTAATGATTGACATTCTGTTGGTTATTTCAGGATGGAGACAGAGGCGGGGGCAGAGAGAGGGAAAAACGGAGAAAAAAAGAGGGGGAGAGAGAGAGGGAAAGAGGGAGAGGGAGAGAGAGAGGGAAAGAGGGAGAAAGGAAGAGGGGGAGAGAGAGAGGGAAAAAGGGAGAAAGGAAGAGGGGGAGAGAGGGAGAAAGAAAGAGGGGGAGAGAGAGAGGGACAAAGGGAGAAAGAAATAGGTGGAGAGAGAGAAAGAGGGAGAAAGGAAGAGGGGGTGAGAGAGAAAAGAAAAAAGGGAGCAAGGGACAGAGAGATTTATTGACTTTTAAAACCGTGTGTGATTAATTAATTAGCATGCAGCAGCATTATATCCATCACATTCACTCTGTCATATACCAGTGAGCAAAAATCTGAATCTATCCGTCTAGAGGGGTTGAAATCTAGGTTGAGATGTTTTGACATAAACGGACTAGGTCAACTCCCAATATAGCTCAGGTTTTACCTGGATATAGCTTGACTACGTCCTAGTCGACTAGAAAACCTTTCAACCAAATGTAGCCGAATTTTCACCTGAACGCAGAGACAGTGTTTTTTCAATTCAATTCAATTCAATTCAATTTTATTTGTAGAGAACTGTCACAAAGACACTGCACAGAGAAACAGAAGGAAAATAGAGCAAAAAAACCAGGCCTTTTAGCCCCCGTCCAATAAAACAAGATAAAAAACTCTGCGGTCGGGGAGAGAAAAAAAAACACTCAACGATGGCGAGAAATAACTCCTCAGTGGGAAAAAATTCAGGGCTGAGCCACCAGACAATAAGGCATTACAGTAATCTAGTGCAACCAGACAATAAGGCATTACAGTAATCTAGTGCAACCAGACAATAAGGCATTACAGTAATCTAGTGCAACCAGACAATAAGGCATTACAGTAATCTAGTGCAACCAGACAATAAGGCATTACAGTAATCTAGTCGAGAGGTTACAAAGGCATGAACCATTTTTTCAGCATCCTCCAGGGACAACATCTTCCTTAATTTAGATATATTCCTCAGATGGAAGAATGCCATTCTTGTGATATTGTTAATATGGGGCTGAAAGGAGAGGTCTTAATCAATTGTTACACCAAGGTTTTTAACAACCTTGTTGGCGGAGACAGAGAAGCAATCTAAATTTAGGGAAAACTGTAAGAATTTATCTCGAAGGGATTTAGGACCTAATACTAATATCTCAGTCTTAAGTTCAATAAGAGGAAATTTTGGGTCATCCAGGCCTTCACATCTTTAAGACAGGTCTCTCGTTTAGACAACTGGTCAACTTCACCTGGCTTAACTGATATATAAAGTTGTGTGTCATCTGCGTAGCAGTGGTAGTTAACACCATGTCTACTTATAATTTCCCAAGAGGGAGCATGTACAGGGAAAAGAGCAGAGAACCCAAAACCGATTCTTGCGGTACTCCAAAGTTCACCCTAAAAAATTCAGAGGACTGATTGTTTACCCTAACAAACTGGAATCTATCATAGAGATAAGATTTAAACCACATAAGAGCATGCCCGGTGAGACCAACTAAATTTTCTAGCCTGCGGAGGAGAATATGATGGTCTATAGTATCAAAGGCAGTGCTCAGGTCAAGTAAAACAAGAATAGAAATACAGCCACAATCCAGAGAGACAGGAACAAGACATTCATTACTAGGGCAAGGGCGGTCTCAGTGCTGTGGTGTTTTCTGAACCAGATTAAAGCCGCTCATACACGCTAAGGGCGGTCTCAGTGCTGTGGTGTTTTCTGAACCAGATTAAAGCCGCTCAGACACGCTAAGGGCGGTCTCAGTGCTGTGGTGTTTTCTGAACCAGATTAAAGCCGCTCATACACGCTAAGGGCGGTCTCAGTGCTGTGGTGTTTTCTGAACCAGATTAAAGCCGCTCATACACGCTAAGGGCGGTCTCAGTGCTGTGGTGTTTTCTGAACCAGATTAAAGCCGCTCATACACGCTAAGGGCGGTCTCAGTGCTGTGGTGTTTTCTGAACCAGATTAAAGCCGCTCATACACGCTAAGGGCGGTCTCAGTGCTGTGGTGTTTTCTGAACCAGATTAAAGCCGCTCATACACGCTAAGGGCGGTCTCAGTGCTGTGGTGTTTTCTGAACCAGATTAAAGCCGCTCATACACGCTAAGGGCGGTCTCAGTGCTGTGGTGTTTTCTGAACCAGATCGAAGCCGCTCATGCACGCTAAGGGCGGTCTCAGTGCTGTGGTGTTTTCTGAACCAGATTAAAGCCGCTCATACACGCTAAGGGCGGTCTCAGTGCTGTGGTGTTTTCTGAACCAGATCGAAGCCGCTCATGCACGCTAAGGGCGGTCTCAGTGCTGTGGTGTTTTCTGAACCAGATTGAAGCCGCTCATACACGCTAAGGGCGGTCTCAGTGCTGTGGTGTTTTCTGAACCAGATTAAAGCCGCTCATACACGCTAAGGGCGGTCTCAGTGCTGTGGTGTTTTCTGAACCAGATTAAAGCCGCTCATACACGCTAAGGGCGGTCTCAGTGCTGTGGTGTTTTCTGAACCAGATTAAAGCCGCTCATACACGCTAAGGGCGGTCTCAGTGCTATGGTGTTTTCTGAACCAGATTAAAGCCGCTCATACACGCTAAGGGCGGTCTCAGTGCTGTGGTGTTTTCTGAACCAGATTGAAGCCGCTCAGACACGCTAAGGGCGGTCTCAGTGCTGTGGTGTTTTCTGAACCAGATTAAAGCCGCTCATACACGCTAAGGGCGGTCTCAGTGCTGTGGTGTTTTCTGAACCAGATTAAAGCCGCTCATACACGCTAAGGGCGGTCTCAGTGCTGTGGTGTTTTCTGAACCAGATTGAAGCCGCTCATGCACGCTAAGGGCGGTCTCAGTGCTGTGGTGTTTTCTGAACCAGATTGAAGCCGCTCAGACACGCTATTAGTGTGTACAAATGAAAAAAGCTGTTGCACTACATATTTCTCAAGAATCTTTGATAATAATGGAAGGTTTGAAATGGGTCTATAATTAGTCAGGACTGTGGGATCAAAATTTGCTTTCTTAAGTAGTGGCTTATTTCTGCCAATTTAAAGGATGTAGGAACATGATAGCCGATAGGAACCGATAGCTAACGTTAGTTTGTAGCCTAATATATTTTGTTTTGTTGTTAAAAACAACCACAGATTTGCAGGTTTGCCAGCACAATAAGACAAGCACCAAACTTTTTTACAGCTCAGTAACACAGCTCAGTCACAGTCACTCACCAAACAGGAAACAGGAGAAAGAGTTTCACAAACATTTCACCACAATAGAACCCCCAGCCCCCCAAGAGAGACCTGAGACAGTCATCCTTACACTGTGATACATACAGCAGCTTCTCTCTGTTTCTGTACTGGCCGGGGGGGGGGGGAGGGCACCCTTTTAAAGAGAGAGAGAAAGAGAGAAGGAAAGAGAGTGAGAAAGAAAGAGAGAGGGTGAGAGAAAGAGAAGGAAAGAGAGTGAGAAAGAGAGAGAGAGAGAAGGAAAGAGAGTGAGAGAGAAAGTGAGAGAGAGAGAAGAAAAGAGAGTGAGAGAGAAAGTGAGAGAGAGAGAGAAGAAAAGAGTGAAAGAGAAAAAAAGAGAGAGAAGAAAAGAAAGTGATAGAGAAAAAAAGAGAGAGAGAAGGAAAGAGAGTGGGAGAGAAAGTGAGAGAAAGAAGGAAAGAGAGTGATAGAGAAAAAAGAGAGAGAGAGAAGGAAAGAGAGTGAGAAAGAGAGAGAAGAAAAGAGAGTGCGTGAGAAAGAGAGAAAGTGAGGTTGACATGCACGGTCCGTTCCAGAGGAGCAGAGCAGCAGTAAGATGGAGGAGTGGAAGGAGCCGAGCAGCAGTAAGATGGAGGAGCGGAAGGAGCGGAGCAGCAGTAAGATGGAGGAGCGGAAGGAGAAGCGAGAGCAGAAGTATCTGAATCTGTCCAAGGGGATGAGTCTGAGCGTGTGCTACGCCGCCAGCATCGGGGGTACCGCCACCCTCACCGGCACCACCCCAAACCTCATCCTCCAGGGCCAAGTGGAAGAGTAAGAGCCCCCTCCCCCTCCGATCACTAACACTGTGTTTATTGTGTTATTCTGTGTGTCATAGCCTCTCCTCTCAGTGTGCAAGCCTTACAGACACCCAGCCTAGATCACTAACACTGTGTTTATTGTGTTATTCTGTGTGTCACAGCCTCTCCTCTCAGTGTGCAAGCCTTACAGACACCCAGCCTAGATCACTAACACTGTGTTTATTGTGTTATTCTGTGTGTCACAGCCTCTCCTCTCAGTGTGCAAGCCTTACAGACACCCAGCCTAGATCACTAACACTGTGTTTATTGTGTTATTCTGTGTGTCATAGCCTCTCCTCTCAGTGTGCAAGCCTTACAGACACCCAGCCTAGATCACTAACACTGTGTTTATTGTGTTATTCTGTGTGTCATAGCCTCTCCTCTCAGTGTGCAAGCCTTACAGACACCCAGCCTAGATCACTAACACTGTGTTTATTGTGTTATTCTGTCACAGCCTCTCCTCTCACTATGCAAGCCTTACAGACACCCAGCCTAGATCACTAACACTGTGTTTATTGTGTTATTCTGTGTGTCACAGCCTCTCCTCTCACTGTGCAAGCCTTACAGACACCCAGCCTAGATCACTAACACTGTGTTTATTGTGTTATTCTGTGTGTCACAGCCTCTCCTCTCACTGTGCAAGCCTTACAGACACCCAGCCTAGATCACTAACACTGTGTTTATTGTGTTATTCTGTGTGTCACAGCCTCTCCTCTCACTGTGCAAGCCTTACAGACACCCAGCCTAGATCACTAACACTGTGTTTATTGTGTTATTCTGTGTGTCACAGCCTCTCCTCTCAGTGTGCAAGCCTTACAGACACCCAGCCTAGATCACTAACACTGTGTTTATTGTGTTATTCTGTGTCACAGCCTCTCCTCTCACTATGCAAGCCTTACAGACACCCAGCCTAGATCACTAACACTGTGTTTATTGTGTTATTCTGTGTGTCACAGCCTCTCCTCTCAGTGTGCAAGCCTTACAGACACCCAGCCTAGATCACTAACACTGTGTTTATTGTGTTATTCTGTGTGTCACAGCCTCTCCTCTCACTGTGCAAGCCTTACAGACACCCAGCCTAGGATGCCTCAAGTACCCCTCACACAGACTGTTTCCAGAGAATAATAAATCAATAATAATAAGTAATAAATAAAATCAAAATGTATTTATAACGTGCATTTCACAAACAACTGTTACAATACACATCACAGAAAACCCAGCCTAGACCCCCACAAGAGCAAGCCAAAGGCAATACCAAAAGAAAAACTCCCTGGTGGTAGAGAGGTTAGGGTTAGGGTTAGGGTTAGAGAGGAAGAAACCTTGGGAGGAACCGGACTCAAGGAGGAGAAGACCGCTTTTCCCTGAGAATAACAACCCAACCCCCTCCTCTCCGCAGGCTGTTCCCGGGTAATGGCGGCATAATAAACTTCGCCAGCTGGTTTGGGTTCTCCTTCCCCAACATGCTGCTGATGTTGGTGTTTTCCTGGGTCTGGCTGCAGTTCATGTTTCTGGGACTGAAGTAAGAAAATCTACTTTATGTTCTTGAAAGGTTCCATTGAAAATTTTCCTTTTCAATGTCCCTGTATGTAGCCTACATATGGGACCCCATAGAATGTACTGTATATAAAATTGTTTATAGAATAGAACAGAATAGAATTTAATAGAATAACTTTTATTTTTCTGTTAGGAAACTTCAGTTGTAGCCCCAGCAACAACAAAAAAGACATAAACAGTGGGGCAGACCCACAACACACAAACAAACATATCAAACAAAGACATTCAATAGAATCATTGCATTAATCAAACTAATTAAATTAGAATACAGCCATAAAAAATTGCCCCCGCTGTCCCGAGATGTCCAGTGTTATTAAGCAGTCCAACACACAAACTCCGCCTCCACGACCTTCCTCCATACACGCAGTGATGCAGTTTCTGTACACTGACGAAACGGAGCACCGAACTGCGTTGTCGCTTCAGTCCTTCCCCGTATTACTTTCTCCTTCCCTTCCCTGGTTGCCTTTTGAAGATTGCCTACACTTCCGGATCAGTCCTGACATCTTCAACTCTGGTGAAGAGAGATGGTAAACTTTGTTGCTGCAGATCCAACGGACATTCCTGAGCATATGTTGCGAATGCGTCTCCATGGTGACAACCACAAACAAAATTAGTCAGACTAGACAATTCTTAAATATTATCAAAACGAGCAGCAGGAGTGCCCTGAAAAATCTCCAGCACATGAAAAAACCAAAAGACAAAAGCCAGACACAACAAAACACATTAAAATTAACAAACACGAACACGAGAGACAGCTGGACTACATGTCGCCATTACAGCGCCACTTGATGTCATGTTATTCATGATCGTCAGTGAGTATGGGACATATTTGTAAACAGAGAATTAGGAGTCAGGTTCTGGTTTGGAATAACCAAAAGATAAATTACATTATTACAGATAAGTGTGGAAGAA
The DNA here is from genome assembly GCA_022702515.1 of Ilyophis sp. 1 JC-2022. Lineage (NCBI taxonomy): Eukaryota > Metazoa > Chordata > Actinopteri > Anguilliformes > Synaphobranchidae > Ilyophis > Ilyophis sp. 1 JC-2022. The sequence goes on from CM040402.1 coordinate 129,388,219, forward strand.
ATTAAACTGTCAAGACTGATTACAATATTAATAACAATATCCTACTGGTCCATTTTCATTTCTGTTATGTCAACAAAAAATAGTTAACATTCAGAAAACTACCACAAACAGCAGACAATTATTCAGAATGTTCAGTTATGGATATTTCAAACACAGTGAAGTCTAATGCACTAAACTGGCTACTTACACACTGCAGCTAAGTACTGGGTACTTACACACTGCAGCTAAGTACTGGCTACTTACACACTGCAGCTAAGTACTGGGTACTTACACACTGCAGCTAAGTACTGGCTACTTACACACTGCAGCTAAGTACTGGGTACTTACACACTGCAGCTAAGTACTGGCTACTTACACACTGCAGCTAAGTACTGGGTACTTACACACTGCAGCTAAGTACTGGCTACTTACACACTGCAGCTAAGTACTGGCTACTTACACACTGCAGCTAAGTACTGGCTACTTACACACTGCAGCTAAGTACTGGCTACTTACACACTGCAGCTAAGTACTGGCTACTTACACACTGCAGCTAAGTACTGGCTACTTACACACTGCAGCTAAGTACTGGCTACTTACACACTGCAGCTAAGTACTGGCTACTTACACACTGCAGCTAAGTACTGGCTACTTACACACTGCAGCTAAGTACTGGCTACTTACACACACTGCAGCTAAGTACTGGCTACTTACACACTGCAGCTAAGTACGGTAGTCACTCGAGTGTTTAATCCTGTTACGTTCACATTAACTGGGATGATCGCCAATAACTGATTAAATTATTGTTTTTGACTAAAGGGTTGACATGGAGGCTCTATCGCCCCCTTGTGGAGGGACTGAAATAGATTATAATTAAAAACCCAATTATTTTTCTGGCCCTAATTATGCCACACTAAAATTTGTCATTCTTTATGGAGGTGACATTTGTGAGACGTTATGTATGCTATTTTTCCGTTATTAGATTTGACATTTTTATTGGAAATTTGTCTTTGGCTTCACAGACAGACATACATACACTTTATAAACTTCACAGACATACATACACTTAAGACTTCCTCTGCCATGGGTTAGAATACATGAGATAAAAGCAATAAATAAGTCATCCTGAAATAGTAAACGGTTGGGTTGAAGGTGCTAAAATATTAACAAAATATTGGCAATATTAACAATCAATACATATCTTAAATAGACATCAGTAAGCCAGCAGCAGTCACTAATATTTAATAAAAAGTAATTTGCTTAGTAAGATAATGGAGGATGGAATAAAAGATCTTTTAAAGATATTTCTCGTTGCTGTGGGTACCCTATATCGTCTTATTGAGGGGAGTTTTTCAAATTCATTAAACAAAGGATGTGAAGGGTCCTGAATGATTAATGTTGCCCTCCTCTTAGTGGGTGTGATGTACAGCTCCACCAGCTGTCTCTGGGCGTTCCGTACAATCCTGCTGGCTGTATTAACTATTTTTGTGAGCTTACATTTGCTCCTAGCCCATAAATGTCCGTACCAGCATGTTATGTTGTAGGAAATGATGCTTTCCACTAGACTGGTGTAGATCATCCTCAGGACGTCTTTGCTCACGTCAAAACTATTTAATTTTCTTAAAAGAAACAGTCTTTGTATTGCCTTATTAAAAATGTACTCTGAGTCTACATTGAAATTTAGGTTGGAGGTAATATGTGCATTATTTCTCTATCATGAAGGTGATATTACTGAGATAATATGTGCATTATTTCTCCATTATGAAGGTGATATTGGTGAGGTCATATGTGCATTATTTCTCTGCAGCTTTAAGAAGACATTTGGTTGTGGCTCAAATGACAGTGGAGACAAGGAGGCTTACCAGGTGATGAAGAATGAGTATAACAACCTGGGCAGCATCAGCTTTGCAGAGGGTTCCGTCCTCGTCATCTTCACCTTGCTGGTGGCCCTGTGGTTCACCAGGGAGCCGGGGTTCATGCCTGGCTGGGCTACCGTACTGTTCAACCAGAAGGGACCGTGAGTCCATGTCATTCCCGCTAACAACCATCCAGTCCCAACCTGCCACTCCTTTCCTGGGCTGTCTCCGAATCAGCAGCCTTCCATACTATTAGGTAGGCTTGTTGAGTAGACAGGATGAGAAAGTCAGTTAAGTAGGCAACATTTTTTTGAAATGTACAGTAGATAGGGCTCTGATTCGGACACAGCCCTCCTCTAACAACAGGCCACTCCCACCCTGCCCCATACCTGAGGATGTATGTGTGTGAGCAGGTGAGCAGGTGATAACAGGTGATAATAGGTGCTGTGTCTGGCAGGTTTGTGACGGACGGTACGGTGGCTATCTTCATGTCCACCCTGTTCTTCCTGTTTCCATCGCGGATGCCACGCTTTTCCAGAGGCAGCGATGATGAGGATGGTAAGAGGAAGCACTGCATACCTGCCGCTCTACCTGTAGCTTCTTCACCTTGATTGCATGAGGACAGGGGGAACCATTTTCTGATGCAAGGTGAAAGGTGAAACCTAAAGTTTCAGTGTGCAGGTTTTCACCCTAGTGGCAACAGATACAAATTTGATCAACATTCAATGGGATTCAGAATACAGCTGAGAGAGGTGATGCATTCTGGGAAAGCATTCTGCCAGTCTATCTTCCTGAAGTCACAAGGAATGATAACACACCTTGGATTTGGAAAATAGCAACATCACTTGCTTGGCAATTCTAAAATTAGATAAAATGTTTGCCGTCCAGAGATAACATGTTAGACACGACTACTTTTATCTGTGAATGTTATGTTTATGCCTAACTAATTAGTCAGTTGTTATATAGCTATCAATAGCCATCTTTTGCATTACGCGACATGAGATGTAAATTGCAGTCTACCTACCCTGTATTAACAATGGTTAATAAATAATAAAATCTGTTTCCCCTCTCTGTAGAACATTCTAGAAAGGCTCCCCCTGCATTGCTGAACTGGGAGGTGGTCCATGAGAAGATGCCCTGGAACATAATCTTGCTCCTGGGGGGTGGCTTTGCCCTGGCTCGCGGCAGTGAGGTACTGACTGCGCCCAGAGCCACGCCCAGAGCCATGCCCAGCCCACACCCAGAGCCACGCCCAGAGCCACACCCAGAGCCGGAATCTAGACCTTTAGACTAGGTTAACCCCAATATATCTCAGGTTTTACCTGGATATAACCTGGCTACGTCCCTAGTCTGTGTTAGGATTTCTTCCACTGGTGTAGACCCTAACCCTAACCCCACACTAGAGTATCACACCCTAACCCTAACCCCTAACCCTAACCCTAACCCCACACTAGAGTATCACACCCTAACCCTAACCCCTAACCCTAACCATAACCCCACACTAGAGTATCACACCCTAACCCTAACCCCACACTAGAGTATCACACCCTAACCCTAACCCTAACCCTAACCATAACCCCACACTAGAGTATCACACCCTAACCCAAACGCAGACTCACTGGTGTAGACCCTAACCCTAACCCTAACCCTAACCCTAACCCCACACTAGAGTATCACACCCTAACCCAAACGCAGACTCACTGGTGTAGACCCTAACCCTAACCATAACCCTAACCCTAACCCCACACTAGAGTATCACACCCTAACCCAAACGCAGACTCACTGGTGTAGACCCAAACCCTAACCCTAACCCTAACCCTAACCCCACACTAGAGTATCACACCCTAACCCAAACCCTAACCCTAACCCTAACCCTAACCCCACACTAGAGTATCACACCCTAACCCAAACACAGACTCACTGGTGTAGACCCAAACCCTAACCCTAACCCTAACCATAACCCCACACTAGAGTATCACACCCAAACCCAAACCCTAACCCTAACCCTAACCCTAACCCCACACTAGAGTATCACACCCTAACCCAAACCCTAACCCTAACCCTAACCCTAACCATAACCCCACACTAGAGTATCACACCCTAACCCAAACCCTAACCATAACCCCACACTAGAGTATCACACCCTAACCCTAACCCTAACCCTAACCATAACCCCACACTAGAGTATCACACCCTAACCCTAACCCTAACCCTAACCCAAACGCAGACTCACTGGTGTAGACCCTAACCCTAACCCTAACCCTAACCCTAACCCCACACTAGAGTATCACACCCTAACCCAAACCCTAACCCTAACCCTAACCCCACACTAGAGTATCACACCCTAACCCCTAACCCTAACCATAACCCCACACTAGAGTATCACACCCTAACCCAAACCCTAACCCTAACCCTAACCCCACACTAGAGTATCACACCCTAACCCCTAACCCTAACCATAACCCCACACTAGAGTATCACACCCTAACCCCTAACCCTAACCATAACCCCACACTAGAGTATCACACCCTAACCCCTAACCCTAACCATAACCCCACACTAGAGTATCACACCCTAACCCCTAACCCTAACCATAACCCCACACTAGAGTATCACACCCTAACCCAAACGCAGACTCACTGGTGTAGACCCTAACCCTAACCCTAACCCTAACCCTAACCCCACACTAGAGTATCACACCCTAACCCTAACCCTAACCCTAACCATAACCCCACACTAGAGTATCACACCCTAACCCCTAACCCTAACCATAACCCCACACTAGAGTATCACACCCTAACCCCTAACCCTAACCATAACCCCACACTAGAGTATCACACCCTAACCCCTAACCCTAACCATAACCCCACACTAGAGTATCACACCCTAACCCCTAACCCTAACCATAACCCCACACTAGAGTATCACACCCTAACCCAAACGCAGACTCACTGGTGTAGACCCAAACCCTAACCCAAACCCTAACCATAACCCCACACTAGAGTATCACACCCTAACCCTAACCCTAACCCTAACCCTAACCCCTAACCCTAACCCTAACCCTAACCCCACACTAGAGTATCACACCCTAACCCAAACGCAGACTCGGAGACAAACTCGTTTCAAGCTTCGTGGAGGACATTATTGTTTGCAAGAACAGAAAAGGGAAAACTAAGGATGAGGGTCAAGATCGGGGCTGGGGCTAACAGGGGCTAGCAGGGGCAGGCTGGATGCAGTGGGAGCTGGAGGGGCTGGGGCTAGCAGGGGCAGGCTGGATGCAGTGGGAGCTGGAGGGGGGCTGGTGAGTAGCTGACAGACAAAACTGGAACAGGGATTAAACACAAACGAGCTAGAAGGGAAGTATACAGGCCAAGTTACAAACACAACTAGTCAAACGAGAGTACGAACTGGCGATGAGACATCAAACAAAGAGAGAATATATAGTGAGGTGAATGATTGAATGAGTGAGTGCAGCATGAGAATGTATGCGAGAGTGAATGACTGAATGAGTGAGTGCAGCGTGAGAATGTATGCGAGAGTGAATGAACGGTAATTAGCAGCGTGTGGAATGCAAGCGGGAAATGCGAGTGATAGGCTGAAGGATAATGAGGGAAACGAGAAGGGAAAACCACGCCCAGCCTGCACAAACACGGAAGATAAACACAAAACATGAAAGAACTGACAAGAGACAAGAAGAAGGGGGAAAACAAAAGGGAAGGTGACCTGGAAGGACGGAGGCGGACGTAACAGTCTGGCTAAAAAAACTACGTTTTCAACTAAATGTAGCCGGGGTTTCATCGACTTTTCAACACAAAAAATATTCACTTGGACTTCTAGCGAGACACACCCAGACATAAGCCCAGGACCTCTGCCCTGTGCAGTCGTGTACACAGTGCTCTGCATAAACCCCGTTTGAGAACAGCTATCAGTCCCTTATCATCCTCGTGAGTCACTTAGAGAGAGCAATCACAGCACTGTAAAGGGCTTAGAAATGAAGGCTGCAGGCTGCTGAGTGGCTCATTCGATTAAGGCACCGCGCTGCAGGAATGATCCAATCCTTGCTAGTGCCAGTAGCTCTGTAGGGTGACAAACTACTGGCGCCTGCATCGCTCAGGGTATGGGAGGGTTCAGTCGGGGTATGGGAGGGTTCAGTCAGGGTATGGGAGGGTTCAGTCGGGGTATGGGAGGGTTCAGTCAGGGTATGGGAGGGTTCAGTCAGGGTATGGGAGGGTTCAGTCGGGGTATGGGAGGGTTCAGTCAGGGTATGGGAGGGTTCAGTCGGGGTATGGGAGGGTTCAGTCAGGGTATGGGAGGGTTCAGTCAGGGTATGGGAGGGTTCAGTCAGGGTATGGGAGGGTTCAGTCGGGGTATGGGAGGGTTCAGTCGGGTATGGGAGGGTTCAGTCGGGGTATGGGAGGGTTCAGTCGGGGTATGGGAGGGTTCAGTCGGGGTATGGGAGGGTTCAGTCAGGGTATGGGAGGGTTCAGTCGGGGTATGGGAGGGTTCAGTCAGGGTATGGGAGGGTTCAGTCGGGGTATGGGAGGGTTCAGTCGGGGTATGGGAGGGTTCAGTCGGGTATGGGAGGGTTCAGTCGGGGTATGGGAGGGTTCAGTCGGGGTATGGGAGGGTTCAGTCAGACAGGGATGATCTCTGTTCCACTGGCTGATGAGGATGCTTGTAAGACTGCATATCAAAGCAGGGTGCTTTGTCTCAGCGCTCCTGATTCAGCAGGGTGGTTTGTCCCAGCGCTCCTGATTCAGCAGGGTGGTTTGTCCCAGCGCTCCTGATTCAGCAGGGTGGTTTGTCCCAGCGCTCCTGATTCAGCAGGGTGGTTTGTCCCAGCGCTCCTGATTCAGCAGGGTGGTTTGTCCCAGCGCTCCTGATTCAGCAGGGTGGTTTGTCCCAGCGCTCCTGATTCAGCAGGGTGGTTTGTCCCAGCGCTCCTGATTCAGCAGGGTGGTTTGTCCCAGCGCTCCTGATTCAGCAGGGTGGTTTGTGCGGAGCGTGGCTGCGGCTGCAGGAAGTTGGGGAGGGAATTGGAAACATTCCAGATTGGGGAGGGAATTCAGCCCCTGGGTTGGGCAGCGAATAAATAAAAAAAGGATTTATCATGCTCTAATAACATTGTGTTCACTGTGGTGATGTTGTGTTTTGTTTAGACGTCGGGGCTCTCTATGTGGTTGGGGAACAGTCTGTCCCCTCTAAAGGAGATCCCGCCATTTGCCATCTCCTTGCTGCTCTGCATGCTGATTGGAACGTTCACGGAGTGTTCCAGCAATACCGCCACTACCACCCTGTTCCTGCCTATCCTCGCCTCTCTGGTGAGCCCTCACACACACACACACACACACACACACACACACACACACACACACACACACACACTACACTACACTACACTATAGTACACACTCACCCACACTCTACACCACACACACACTACACTCCACACACACACACACACACACACACACACACACACACACACACACTACACTACACTACACTATAGTACACACTCACCGACACTCTACACCACACACACACTACACTCCACACACACACACACACACACACACACACACACACACACACACACACACACACACTACACTACACTACACTATAGTACACACTCACCCACACTCTACACCACACACACACTACACTCCACACACACACACACACACACACACACACACACACACACACACTACACTACACTACACTATAGTACACACTCACCCACACACACACACACACACACACACTACACACACACACACACACACACACACACACACACACACACACTACACTACACTACACTATAGTACACACTCACCCACACACACACACTCGCACACACACACACACACACACACACACACACACACACACACTACACTATAGTACACACTCACCCACACTCTACACCACACACACACTACACTCCACACACACACACACACACACACTACACTACACTACACTATAGTACACACTCACCCACACACACACACTCACACACACACACACACTACACTATAGTACACACTCACCCACACACACACACACTCACACACACACACACACACTACACTATAGTACACACTCACCCACACACACACACTCACACACACACTACACTATACTACACACTCACCCACACTCTACACCACACACAGACTACACTACACATGCAAGCACGCACACGCACACGCACACACACACACACATACACACGCGTATCCACAGGAGACTGCAGATGTGCTCTCGTCTGTGACTCCATTGGCCCAGCTTACCCCACCTCTCTGCCTCCACCCTCAGGCCACTGCCATTGAGCTCCACCCTCTCTACGTCATGCTGCCCTGCACCATCTGTGCCTCACTGGCCTTCATGCTTCCAGTGGCCACTCCTCCTAACGCCATAGCTTTCTCCTATGGAAACCTAAAGGTCATGGACATGGTGAGTTCTCTGGCGCCCTCCGCTGGCCACATACATTACATTACATTATAGGCATTTAGCAGAAGCTCTTATCCAGAGCGACTTACACAGCATTTTGCATTTATACATAGTATCCATTGATACAGCTGGATATATACTGAAGCAATGCAGGTGAAATACCTTGCTCAAGGGTACAACGGCAGTGTCCGATCTGGAAATCGAACCTGCAACCTTTCGGTTACAAACCCAGTTCCTTAACCATTATACTACACTGCCACTCATTTTCTCTTACCTGTCTCCTCTTTCCCCTCCTCAGGCCAGGGCTGGCTTCATGCTCAACATCATCGGTATTCTCTGCGTCAACTTTGCCCTGAACACCTGGGGAACCGCCATGTTCAAGCTGAACACCTTCCCTGCCTGGGCTAACGTCACAACGTCAAATCCCTGAGAGAGAGAGACAGACAGAGAGGGAGAGAGAAAGGGAGAGAGAGGGGGTGAGAGGGAGATAGATTGAGAGAGAGAAAGAGAGAGACAGAGGGAGGGATGGAAAGGGAGAGAGCGAGAAAGGAATGGACTCACAAAGACTCACCCAGCCACCCCCCCCACCCACCACAGGGGTCTTTGGTCAGATCTCAGGTATGAGTGCACAAGCCCTGACTCCTCCCCCTGGGTAAGCCCTGACTCCTCCCCCTGGGTAAGCCCTGACTCCTCCCCCTGGGTAAGCCCTGACTCCTCCCCCTGGGTAAAAGTGCACATGCTCAGTGCAGTGAGGGAGAGGGGGCGGAGCTTGCATAATTAATGCCCTGCTGAGCTAAATTACTTTAGTGCACATTGCAGAGCATTAGTATTTGATCCTTTTTTTGGATTCTGCTCTGAATGCCAGGAGGGCGACGTTGTTTTATCCTCCGTGTATTTTCTAATAACTATTATTTACTGTAAATCACAGTCCCACAACAGAACAATTATGAAGACATTGTATATTGAGATGTATATATTATTTCTAATAAAGAATAATACAGTTAGCAGCATATTGTGGTACTGAAAAACCTACGCTAACCCTAACCCTAACCCAAACCCAAAACCTACGCTATGCTGTTGGCTGTCACTGCTGTACTTGTTTTTATTATTGTTTAAATACAGTGTTCATGTTTCAGTTGTACTGAAGTGCTACTAAAATAAATTCTTTACTTAGAATCACAGAGTTTGTGTGAGATGCTGTGGGTTTAGGGTTTGTGTGAGATGCTGTGGGTTTAGGGTTTGTGTGAGATGCTGTGGGTTTAGGGTTTGTGTGAGATGGTGTGGGTTTAGGGTTTGTGTGAGATGCTGTGGGTTTAGGGTTTTTTTGAGATGGTGTGGGTTTAGGTTTGGAAGTGTGGGTTTGGGTCATAGACTGTAAACAATATCTGGACAAAGTGACTGTGACGTCACCCATTGACTTTCCATGGGCGTTTGGAATCCACAGAAGTGCAGTTTTGAAAACGGGGAGAACAGTCCACTGGTGAATGGGGAGAACAGTCCACTGGTGAATGGGGATAACAGTCCACTGGTGAATGGGGAGAACAGTCCACTGGTGAATGGGGAGAACAGTCCACGGGTGAATAGGGAGAACAGTCCACTGGTGAATGGGGCGAACAGTCCACTGGTGAATGGGGAGAACAGTCCACTGGTGAATAGGAAGAACAGTCCACTGGTGAATGGGGCAAACAGTCCACTGGTGAATGGGGAGATCAGTCCACTGGTGAATGGGGCGAACAGTCCACTGGTGAATGGGGCGAACAGTCCACTGGTGAATGGGGAGAACAGTCCACTGGTGAATAGGAAGAACAGTCCACTGGTGAATGGGGCGAACAGTCCACTGGTGAATGGGGAGAACAGTCCACTGGTGAATGGGGAGAACAGTCCACTGGTGAATGGGGAGAACAGTCCACTGGTGAATGGGGAGAACAGTCCACTGGTGAATGGGGCGAACAGTCCACTGGTGAATGGGGAGATCAGTTCACTGGTGAATAGGAAGAACAGTCCACTGGTGAATGGGGCAAACAGTCCACTGGTGAATGGGGAGATCAGTCCACTGGTGAATGGGGAGAACAATCCACTGGTGAATAGGAAGAACAGTCCACTGGTGAATGGGGAGAACAGTCCACTGGTGAATAGGAAGAACAGTCCACTGGTGAATGGGGCGAACAGTCCACTGGTGAATGGGGAGAACAGTCCACTGGTGAATGGGGAGAACAGTCCACTGGTGAATGGGGAGAACAGTCCACTGGTGAATAGGAAGAACAGTCCACTGGTGAATGGGGAACAGTCCACTGGTGAATGGGGAGAACAGTCCACTGGTGAATGGGGAGAACAGTCCACTGGACACAGTCCCTGGTGAATGAGAACAGTGAATGGGAGAACAGTCCACTGGTGAATGGGGTGAACAGTCCACTGGTGAATGGGAAGAACAGTCCACTGGTGAATGGGGTGAACAGTCCACTGGTGAATGGGGAGAACAGCCCACTGGTGAACAGTGAGAAACACAGATTTCCTGTGTTAAGTATTTTTCCGTATTAGAGAGAAAGGCAGGTTGGTGTCAATAATGTTCTTCACCATAAAACTTAAAGTGATGGATGAGGGATTTAAAAAACTTCAAATAACCACAACATATCACAGAGGGATGTGTCCACTACACACCCACCAAATATATATTCAAGAAAATGTCAATAGATATATTAATATACATCTCAAAGTCAGCTATCAGGAGATAAATATCACACACAAGCTCGCAATCAAAGTAGGCTAAGTTATCTAAGCAGAGTACTGCAACTGTTAGATCTAACGTTAGCCTATTTAAAGCAAACTAAATTTCAAGATGATGTTTCACCAAATGCATTACATTACATTACATTACAATCATTTAGCAGACGCTTTTATCCAAAGCGACGTACAGTAAGTGCATATAGAAAGGTCATCGAAGTAACTACAGAACAGATAAGAAAGCACATTCTTCCCATACAGTATCAGCTATCCCTAGTAACGAACACAATGCAGTTCACAGTGAACTGGGTAAATCAGCTCTAAATTCTATTCTAAATAGTATAAACTTGAGTACACAGTTCAACAAGAAGACATACCATGAGGTCCTAGATAAGTATTAGTCCAGGTGGAGCCTGAAAAGGTGTGTTTTCAGGCCACGACGGAAAGCAGGCAGGGTTGGTATTGAGAGTAGGGGAATGGGAAGTTCGTTCCACCACTGGGGAGCTAGGGTGGAAAAGCTCCGCAGTCGGGAGGAGCGAGCGCCATTGACACGGAGGGGGGGAAGTGCGAGGCGCCCTGCTGTAATTGAGCGAAGTGGTCGAGCAGGAACATAGGTCTGGATCAGGTCCTGCAGGTAGACGGGGCCTGTCCTATTAGCTGCAGTGTGGGCCAGGGTCAGAACTTTGAACCTGATCCTAGCTGCAACTGGCAGCCAGTGGAGTGACCTCAACAGGGGGGTGACATGTGAAAATTTCGGGAGGTTAAACACAAGCCGGGCAGCTGCGTTCTGGATCAGTTGAAGAGGGAGTATGGCGCAGGCTGGTAAGCTTGCGAGCAGGGAGTTGCAGTAGTCCAGGCGTGAGGTGACCATAGTCTGGACCAGAAGCTGGGTGGAGTAGGTGGTCAGGTACGGTCGAATCCTCCTGATGTTGTACAGGAGGAACCTGCAGGACCGTGCCGTCGCCCTGATGTGGTCTTTGAAGTCCAGCTGGTCGTCTAGGACCACCCCCAGGTTCTTTGCAGAGTGATGGAGAGGTCAAGTAGCGGGGAGGTTTTGTATGGCATGAAGAGGAGCTCTGTCTTGTCGAGGTTGAGCTTCAGGTGATGGGTAGTCATCCACTCAGAGATGTCGGCCAGACAAGCAGATATCCTCAGAGTATCGTCAGCATAACTATGGTATGAGAAGCCATGTGAATTGATTCATCATACCTTTATTTAAACAGGGAAAGGGCCATTGAGAGCAAGCTCTCTTTTACAAGGACGCCCTGTTTACAATACAAAAATAACAACAGTATAAAAAATATTAAAACAGAACAGCAGCATATAATATTACAGTATAAAAAACTAAAATATTAATAAATAACATAAAAGCACTATTTAGGCGCAACAATGGTTTAGCGAAAACACACACATTCACACTGCTCTATGTCAATCAATAGAGATTTAAATTGATTAAAAGGGATTAGCTTGTCTAATTTTGTGTGTTTTTGTATATTATTCCATTTGTTTGGAGCATAGTACATAAAAGCCAATTTCCCGATCTCTGTGCGGACACGACAATTTTCTAGAGTCAAAAAATCTTGGGACCTAGTGCAGTGTGACGATGATTTCACATTAAAAAGACATGTGAGGTATGCAGGCAGTTCACCAAGAAGTGCTTTGTAAATAAATAAAATACAGTGTTGTTTTCTCCTAACTGCCAAGGACTGCCACCCAACTTTCTCATACAGTATACAATGATGTATGATTACTGAACCAAGAGACTTTGTATAAATGGAGAACAGCAGAGGACCAAGTACAGATCCCTGCGGGACTCCTGTAGACAGGGGATGGGGTGCAGAAACAGAACCCTTCCAAGAGACTTGGTAGGATCTATCAGTGAGGTACGATACAAACCAGGAGAGGGCAGTCCCAGAAATGCCCATCTCAGAAAGTGTAGAGATCAGGAGTTTGTGGTTGACCGTGTCGAATGCTGCAGACAGGTCAAGTAGAATCAGGACAGAGGAGAGGGATGAGGCTCTAGCATTGGAGAGTGCCTCGGTCACGGCCAGGAGAGCAGTTTCAGTGGAATGTCCGGTTCTGAAGCCGGACTGATGGGGGTCAAGCAGATTATTCTGGTGGAGAAAAACAGACAGTTGGTTATGGACAACTCGTTCAAGGGTTTTGGACAGGAAGGGCAAGAAAGATACAGGACGGTAGTTCCTGACATCAGAGGGGTCCAAGCTAGGTTTTTTTAAGAGTGGGGTTACACGGGCAGTCTTAAAAACAGCAGGAACATGGCCACAGGTTAGGGAGGTGTTGATAATAGAAGACAGATATGGAACAAGCTCAGCGGATATTGACTGGAGGAATGCCGACAGGATGGGGTCCAGCGCACAGGTGGTTGCGCGCTGGTGCGTCATGAGTTGGAGCACATCTGCCTCCTCCAGAGTCTTGAAGGATGACAGCATGGCGATGGGTTCGGTATGGGGGATGTGGGGTGTCACCTGAGGTGTGAAGGAGGATCATGGCCACCTTCCCCTCGAAGTGGGTTAGGAAGTCATCTGCAGAGAGGGAGGAGGGTGAAGGGGGCGGAGGGGGGATAAGCAGGGAGGAGAAGGTGGAAAAGAGTTTCCGTGGATTAGACACACATGCATTAATTCTAGACTGGAAAAAAAAAGCCTTAGCCGATGTAGTTGTAGCTGTGAAGGCTGCCAGCAGAGTGTGATAGGAGGCCAGGTCATCTGGGGATCTGGATTTTCTCCACTTTCTCTCAGTGGCTCGCAGCAGGGTTCTGCTGGATCTGAGAGAATCTGTCAGCCACGGGGAGGGGGGTGATGGTCGAGCTGTTTTGGAGACAAGAGGACAAAGTGAGTTCAGAGACTGAGAGAGGCAGGAGTTAAACATAGAGGTGGCAACATCAACATGCATATTCGCAAAGGAAGCGGGAGGAGGAAGTTTAGAGAGAGCGGACGTAGTGAGAGAGGAGTGCGAGAGGGTGCAGAGATTTCTCCTGAACATAACAGTGGGTGGGTCGTTAGTAGGGTTGAGGGAGAGTGGGAGGGAAAGAGAGAATGAAATAAAGAAATGGTCCGATACGTGGAGCGGGGTCACCGTGAGTTCAGACGTGGCGCAGCTCCTGGTGAGTACAAGGTCTAGTTGGTTACCAGCCTTGTGGGTGGCAGGCGATGGGGATTGAGTGAGAGCGAAGGACTGGAAGAGTGAGGCGACACTGGGTAGCTGGGAACTCTCTGGATGGAGGTTGAAGTCTCCCAGTAGGATTACAGGGGTGCCATCCTCAGGGAAGGAGCTCAGGAGAGTGTCCAGTTCATCCAGGGAATGCACATTCCATACAAATCATTACACAATGGTAGGTTTTATCAAGTTTTAAAAAATGTATGTAAAGGCCCACTCATAAATTTCGGTTGCTAATCGAAAGAAAATTATGTGCATGGCAACTAAGTACCTTGGTGGATCATGGTTCTGGTAGTCGTAGTAACCAGCCACTGAATAAAACCATTTCCAAGGCATGGTTTATTTGGCAAAATCTTAGCTATATATTTTTTTCGATATATTATCTGACGAATGAGCAGTGCACCAAGTAAAAACGATGAACGACATCACTGTACTGCCAATCAATCAATCAATCAATCAATCAATCAATATATTGAATACAATTACTCAATCGTCCAATCCATAAATTATTTAAGAAATCAGTTAATTTCCATCAATCCCGTAATCAGGCAATTGTTATGAACGCCTTTCCTCCTAGATTAATTAGCGGTATTTCCCGTTATGTCTAAATTTGGTCGTTATCATTTCTGTTACGTTAGAGTAGTACGTCAATTTTTATTGGCAATGGGCGAAAGGGGGTGTGTGTGTGGTCAGGTGGTCTCACCTGTGGCGGCAGGTGAGAGTATTTCAAAGTGGCTGCCGGGAGGTTCAAGAGAGTGGATTTGTGCGAGAGTCAGCAAAAAACGCAGAGAAGAGGATTGCCGCACACACAGCGCTGGTTGTCTGCACACACACTGTGGCGCTGGTTGTCTTAAGAAAAATAACTAAAACTTGAACAAATAAGGAACAAGAAGGAGCTGGTCGCTCTCCGGAGCGAAGATTGCGCTGGTCCTGTCTGAGTGGGAATAATTGAGCGCTGGTCCTGTTTTAGTGGGAATAATCGAGCGCTGGTCCTGTCTTAGTGGGAATAATTGAGCGCTGGTCCTGTTTTAGTGGGAATAATCAAGCGCTGGTCCTGTCTTAGTGGGAATAATCAAGCGCTGGTCCTGTCATAGTGGGAATAATTGAGCGCTGGTCCTGTCTTAGTGGGAATAATTGAACGCTGGTCTTGTCTTAGTGGGAATAATCGAGCGCTGGTCCTGTTTTAGTGGGAATAATTGAGCGCTGGTCCTGTCTTAGTGGGAATAATTGAGCGCTGGTCCTGTCTTAGTGGGAATATTTGAGCGCTGGTCCTGTCTTAGTGGGAATAATCGAAGATTACGCTGGTCTTGTCTTAGTGGGAATAATCGAGCGCTGGTCCTGTCTTAGTGAGAATAATCGAAGATTACGCTGGAACTGTCACGAACCAAACACGGGCTGAACCCAAATGCACGACCAAGAGACAGGGAAACAGAAATGAGGGTTTATTAGGAGCTTTGGGGTAGTCCCAAGCTCAACACAAACTTAACAAAATGTCAGAGGGTCCAGGAAGTAGCGAACTGCTCCAAACCGGAGCTGGACTTGTACTGGACCTGGAGGCCCACACTGGAACCGGATCACGGGAACGAAGATTTGTTCCGAACCGGAACTGGACTTGATCTGGACCGGGAGGTCCAACCGGAACTGGGGAACTGGACTGGATCAGGACCGGGAGGTCCAACAGGAACTGGATCACGGGAACGGGCTCTGGACCGCGGGGTCCAACAGGAACTGGACTGGATCTGGACCGGGAGGTCCAACAGGAACTGGATCACGGGAACGGGCTCTGGACCGCGGGGTCCAACAGGAACTGGACTGGATCTGGACCGGGAGGTCCAACAGGAACTGGATCACGGGAACGGGCTCTGGACCGGGGGGTCCAACAGGAACTGGACTGGAGGCAGAGCACCCAACTGCGCAGGCAACTGGATCTGGACCGGGAGGTCCAACCGGAACTGGATCACGGGAACGGGCTCTGGACCGGGGGGTCCAACAGGAACTGGACTGGAGGTAGAGCACCCCACTGCGCAGACAACTGGATCTGGACCGGGAGGTCCAACAGGAACTGGATCACGGGAACGGGATCTGGACCGGGGGGTCCAACAGGAACTGGGCTGGAGGCAGAGCACCCCACTGCACAGGCAACGTTAACTGGGAGCAGGGGTACCGCAACACAAAACAGGGGAGACTTGACTGCTACAGGCTGGATATTACAGGACACTGGACTAGGAACCAAGGAGTTAGCCAGGGAAAACACCACAACAGAGCTTTTAGTCAAGTATTACCAGAACCCAGGAGACCATGACACGCACGAACAACGTTAACGAACTGGTGCCGAATAGCAGCCAGCGAGAGGTATAAGTAGGGGAGTGAAATTTAAACCAATCACCAAAAGCATGAGGAATGTAACCGAGAGTGATTGACTAATTGACTGGTGCGGAATGCATGCAGGAAGGGGGAAAGGAGATAGGTTGAACCTAAAGTGAGGGAACAGAGAGAATCAGACAGAAGGGGCACGCCCAGCCTGTAGCGACAGGGAAAACACGGACACAGGGAATCCACCATGACACGGGAGGAAAGGGAAAACCAGGAGAACGGACAGGAAGGGAGCGGGACGTTACAGTACCCCCCCCTCAAAGAACGCCACCTGGCGTATCTGAAGGCCCAATCCTAATCCTGGACCGCTTAGGAGGACGGCGGTGCAGACAGGACCATTCAGGAGGACGACGGTGCAGACAGGACCATTCAGGAGGACGGCGGCGCCGACAGGACCGCTCAGGAGGACGGCGGTGCAGACAGGACCGCTCAGGAGGACGACAGTGCAGACAGGACCGCTCAGGAGGACGGCGGTGCAGACAGGACCGCTCAGGAGGACGGCGGTGCAGACAGGACCGCTCGGGAGGACGACGGTGCAGACAGGACCGCCCAGGAGGACGGCGGCGCAGACAGGACCGTTCAGGAGGACGCCGGTGCAGACAGGACCGCTCAGGAGGACGACGGCGCCGACAGGACCGCTCAGGAGGACGATGGCGCAGACAGGACCGTTCAGGAGGACGGCGGCGCAGACAGGACAGACTGCGATGGCTACATCGCTCAGGAGACCGGCTCAGGGAGCCGTCTGCGATGGCTGCATCGCTCAGGGGGCCGGCGGCGACGGCTGCATCGCTCAGGGGGCCGGCGGCGACGGCTGCATCGCTCAGGGGGCCGGCGGCGACGGCTGCATCGCTCAGGGGGCCGGCGGCGACGGCTGCATCGCTCAGGGGGCCGGCGGCGACGGCTGCATCGCTCAGGGGACCGGCGGCGACGGCTGCATCGCTCAGGGGGCCGGCGGCGACGGCTGCATCGCTCAGGGGGCCGGCGGTGACGGCTGCATCGCTCAGGGGGCCGGCGGCGACGGCTGCATCGCTCAGGGGGCCGGCGGTGGTTAGCTGGCTTGGCTGCTCAGGACAGGAGGTTAGCAGGCTGGGCTGCTCAGGACAGGAGGTTAGCAGGCTGGGCTGCTCAGGACAGGAGGTTAGCAGGCTGGGCTGCTCAGGACAGGAGGTTAGCAGACTGGGCTGCTCAGGACAGGAGGTTAGCAGACTGGGCTGCTCAGGACAGGAGTTTAGCAGGCTGGGCTGCTCAGGACAGGAGGTTAGCAGGCTGGGCTGCTCAGGACAGGAGGTTAGCAGGCTGGGCCGCTCAGGACAGGAGGTTAGCAGGCTGGGCTGCTCAGGACAGGAGGTTAGCAGGCTGGGCTGCTCAGGACAGGAGTTTAGCAGGCTGGGCTGCTCAGGACAGGAGTTTAGCAGGCTGGGCTGCTCAGGACAGGAGTTTAGCAGGCTGGGCTGCTCAGGACAGGGGGTTAGCAGGCTCGGCCGCTCAGGACAGGAGGTTAGCAGGCTTGGCCGCTCAGGACAGGAGGCTAGCGAGCTCGGCCGTTCAGGACAGGAGGTTAACTGGTCCCGCAACTTGAGAGGAGGCAGGGAACGGGACGGGACTGGTGGCGTGGAAAGGGACCGGACAGGAGACATGGGCCGGTGCGGGACAGGAGGCATGGACCGGTGCGGGACAGGAGGCCTGGACCGGGGCGGGACAGGAGGCATGGACCGGGGCGGGACGGGGGGCATGGACCGGGGCGGGACGGGGGGCATGGACCGGGGCGGGACAGGAGGCATGGACCGGGGCGGGACAGGAGGCATGGACCGGGGCGGGACAGGAGGCATGGACCGGGGCGGGACAGGGGGCATGGACCGGGGCGGGACAGGAGGCATGGACCGGGGCAGGACAGGAGGCATGGACCGGGGCGGGACAGGAGGCATGGACCGGGGCGGGACAGGAGAACTGGGACGGGACGGGACAGGAGAGCTGGGACGGGACGGGACAGGAGAGCTGGGACGGGACGGGACAGGAGAGCTGGGACGGAACGGGACAGGAGAGCCGGGACGGAACGGGACAGGAGAGCCGGGACGGGACGGGACAGGAGAGCCGGGACGGGACGGGACAGGGGGCATGGACCGGGGCGGGACAGGAGGCTTGGACCGGGGCGGGACAGGAGGCATGGACCGGGGCGGGACAGGAGAACTGGGACGGGACGGGACAGGAGAGCTGGGACGGGACGGGACAGGAGAGCTGGGACGGGACGGGACAGGAGAGCTGGGACGGGACGGGACAGGAGAGCTGGGACGGGACGGGACAGGAGAGCTGGGACGGGACGGGACAGGAGAGCTGGGACGGGACGGGACAGGAGAGCTGGGACGGGACGGGACAGGAGGGCTGGGACGGGACGGGACAGGAGGGCTGGGACGGGACGGGACAGGAGGGCTGGGTCGGAACGGGACAGGAGGGCTGGGTCGGAACGGGACAGGAGAGCTGGGTCGGAACGGGACAGGAGAGCTGGGTCGGAACGGGACAGGAGAGCTGGGTCGGAACGGGACAGGAGGGCTGGGTCGGAACGGGACAGGAGGGCTTGGACGGAACGGGACAGGAGGGCTTGGTCGGAACGGGACAGGAGGGCTGGGTCGGAATGGGACAGGAGGCTTGGGCAGGGACGGAAGGGTGATGGATCCTCCGTCAACGGGTGGCCGAGCCCGTCGGTGGAGCCGGGAGCCAGGACCCCATCGCTTCCTCCTGGGACCACAGCCCCTCGGGCAAAGGGCAAGACGGGTACCTTCAAAATTAGAAGGTGTGGGGTTGTGGCTAGGCTCGGAGCTATCCGGATGGAGAGAGACCACTCCGAGCCTAACGGAGTGGGAGCTGGGAGGAGGAGTCCGGAGTGATGGGTAGTGGTCGGCATGACGGCGGGCAGACGCCGGATTTTGCCCCAAGATTCCCATGATGTATTCCTCATAGGAAATCGTGTCGAATGGGTCGATCTCCATAGAGTGGAAGGCGTGGCGACCCTGCTCGAGGTCGGCTGGGTCCATGTTTCAGACCAGTTCGTTCTGTCACGAACCAAACACGGGCTGAACCCAAATGCACGACCAAGAGACAGGGAAACAGAAATGAGGGTTTATTAGGAGCTTTGGGGTAGTCCCAAGCTCAACACAAACTTAACAAAATGTCAGAGGGTCCAGGAAGTAGCGAACTGCTCCAAACCGGAGCTGGACTTGTACTGGACCTGGAGGCCCACACTGGAACCGGATCACGGGAACGAAGATTTGTTCCGAACCGGAACTGGACTTGATCTGGACCGGGAGGTCCAACCGGAACTGGGGAACTGGACTGGATCAGGACCGGGAGGTCCAACAGGAACTGGATCACGGGAACGGGCTCTGGACCGCGGGGTCCAACAGGAACTGGACT
>CM040402.1:129418194-129455694 GCA_022702515.1 Ilyophis sp. 1 JC-2022
AATACAACACGGCCTGTTTCTGGGAAAGTGCCGTGTTTGCTTTTTCAGTCATGAGTGCACTTTGTCATCACTCAAACAGCGTTGGCAGTGGAGCCGATCATCAGAGTGACCCTGACTGAAACGGAGACCCAGGCGCTCACAGCTCATTTCAGATGCCAGTCAGCTTTGGGGGGGGGGGCGGCTCAGCTCAGATATTCAACACCCTCAAGAAACATCACACCCAGGAAGATGTGTGGCCATAGTTTAGAGATTGCTCTCTTTTAGTGAAAGTACAGACGTCTACGGTGAAGCTTGGGTGAAATATCCCTCTGTGCAGAGGTGGAAAGCCCAGTGGACAGAAACACAGCCAGCTGATTTCACTCATTAGCTCCGCCTCCTTGGCTGAAGAATTGTGCAAATGATCAATTCCAGGTGATTGGAACAAAATAATGGGGAGGACTTTATCTAGATTTCCCACCTCCATTTCTGTGTGATAGCTGGAGATCTTTGAGGGCAGCACGGCGGTTTAGTGTGGAATTTAACCTTGTGACATTCCAGGGTTCATCTTTAAGTAGACAGCAGTCAATCCCACCATTAGTTATAGCATTATACACACGTACACAGCACCATTAGTTATAGCATTATACACATGTACACAGCACCATTAGTTATAGCATTATACACATGTACACAGCCCTGCAGATGTGCCCATGTTGGTTCAATGTTGGATATACAGGTGCAGCTCAAAAAATTAGAATATCGTAAAAAAGTTCAATATTTTTTGTCACTCATTTCAGAAAGTGAAACTCATATATTATATAGATTCATTACACATAGTGAAATATTTCAAGCCTTTATTTCTTGTAATTTTGATGATTATGGCTTACAGCTAATGAAACCCAAAATTCAGTGTCTCAGAAAATTAGAATATTTTGCTTTAACATATTTTTAAAGTATCATATTTAATATTTGGTCGCATATCCTTTGCATGCTGTTACTTCCTGAAGTCTGTGACCAATCAACATCAAAAGACTCTCGATATCTTATTTTCAGGTACTGTTACAAGCGATACTATAACCTCTCTGCATTTGAACTGATCTCTATGGGAATTGGGGGGTGAGACTAGATTCAGCTGTAAATTACACTGGTACAGTATGGAACACATGGCTGGCTAAATGGCTGTAAGTCATCAAGGGTCTGAGCTATCGAACGAGCCCCAAACCATCACTCTGTTGCCAGATATGGAGTAGATGTGGATGGATCACTGCAAGGGTTATTTCTCCTGACTCATTTTCCTATAGAACTCTATGGGGAAAAAAGTCAGGAGAAACAACTCTTAAAGGGTTCCATACTCAGTGGCCACTTTATTAGGTACACCCATCTAGTACCAGGTAGGACCTTCTTTTTGGCTCCAGAACAGCCTGAATTCTTTGTGGCATGGATTCAACAAGGTGCTAGAAACATTCCTTAGACATTTTGGTCCACGCTGACTCTAAAGCATCACACAGGTCCTGCAGATCTTTTGGCCACACATTCATGCTGCGAACCCCAAAGGTGCCCTTTTGGATCGAGATCTGGGGACTCTGCAGGCCATTGGAGTTAAAATTACTGTCATGATCGTGGAACCAGCAAGAGATGATATGCACTTTGTGACAAAGGATAAATCTGAAAAAGGGTAAACTGTGGCTATAAAGAGATGCACATGGTTAGTAGCAATGCTTAGGTATGCTGTGGCATTCAAATGATGCTCAGCTGGTATTACGGGGCCTACTGTGTGCCAAGGAAATATTCCCCACATAATTACACCACCAGCAGCCAGCACCATTAACACAAGGCAGGATGAACCATGAACCTTACCATCTGCATGTTGTAGCAGAGAGCCAGGATGAACCATGAACCTTACCATCTGCATGTTGTAGCAGAGAGCCAGGATGAACCATGAACCTTAACATCTGCATGTTGTAGCAGAGAGCCAGGATGAACCATGAACCTTAACATCTGCATGTTGTAGCAGAGAGCCAGGATGAACCATGAACCTTAACATCTGCATGTTGTAGCAGAGAGCCAGGATGAACCATGAACCTTAACATCTGCATGTTGTAGCAGAGAGCCAGGATGAACCATGAACCTTACCATCTGCATGTTGTAGCAGAGAGCCAGGATGAACCATGAACCTTACCATCTGCATGTTGTAGCAGAGAGCCAGGATGAACCATGAACCTTAACATCTGCATGTTGTAGCAGAGAGCCAGGATGAACCATGAACCTTAACATCTGCATGTTGTAGCAGACAGCCAGGATGAACCATGAACCTTACCATCTGCATGTTGTAGCAGAGAGCCAGGATGAACCATGAACCTTACCATCTGCATGTTGTAGCAGAGAGCCAGGATGAACCATGAACCTTAACATCTGCATGTTGTAGCAGAGAGCCAGGATGAACCTTAACATCTGCATGTTGTAGCAGAGAGCCAGGATGAACCATGAACCTTACCACCTGCATGTTGTAGCAGAGAGCCAGGATGAACCATGAACCTTAACATCTGCATGTTGTAGCAGAGAGCCAGGATGAACCTTAACATCTGCATGTTGTAGCAGAGAGCCAGGATGAACCATGAACCTTAACATCTGCATGTTGTAGCAGAGAGCCAGGATGAACCATGAACCTTAACATCTGCATGTTGTAGCAGAGAGCCAGGATGAACCATGAACCTTAACATCTGCATGTTGTAGCAGAGAGCCAGGATGAACCATGAACCTTACCACCTGCATGTTGTAGCAGACAGCCAGGATGAACCATGAACCTTACCATCTGCATGTTGTAGCTGAGTCAGGACGAACCATGAACCTTACCATCTGCATGTTGTAGCAGAGATCGAGAATCCTCAGATCAGGCGACGTTTTTCTAATCTTCAATCATCCAGTTTTGGTGATCATGTGCCCACTGTGGCCTCACCTTCCTGTTCTTAGCTGACAGGAAGTGGAACCTGCTGTGGTCTTCTGCTGGTGCAAGGTTTAGCTGACAGGAAGTGGAACCTGCTGTGGTCTTCTGCTGCTGCAAGGTTTAGCTGACAGGAAGTGGAACCTGCTGTGGTCTTCTGCTGCTGCAAGGTTTGACGCATTGTGAGTCAGATGCCCTTCTGCGCACCACTGTTGTAAACAGCTGCTATTTGAGCATTTGTGACCTTTCTATTAGCTTAAAGTCGACCCGTTCCCCTCTGATCTCTCTCATTAACAAGGTGTTTTTGCCCACAGAACTGTGACTGACAGCCGTGACTGACAGGTAACCATAACAGCATCAGCAAGCACCTCCACTCCCCCCCCCCCCATCCCCCCATCCCCCACACTCTCCATTTCCACCACAGTGAGTGCTGTAACCGCTAGCAACCAGCCTCACACACTTTCACTCTCTATCTTTAGACCAGGGGTAGGGCATCTTATCTGAAAGGGTTTGAAGAAATCGCGTTCCCATCAACTCTCTCCTCCCACAATCCTAACATGCTTTACAGACACGAGGAACGGCCTCTCATTGAAATGAATGGAGGCGATGTAATCGCATGAGAAATCTGCTCCGCACCGCTTTCTGTTAGACAGACAGACAGACAGACAGACAGACGGACAGGATGGAACAGACGACAGACGACACACAGTGTTCTTTGAGATCACATGGTGTATATTCTTCTTCTTCTTCCCCCCGTCCCCCTAGTGCTTGAGATAAATTACAACAACAGCATTTCATTAACTCCCTTCCTTCTTCACCTTCACTACTTAATGATAATGAAAAATAAAATATTTACCCACACCACATGTGACGTTTTGAGCTACATGCTCTTCATGGTAACAGTATAGTGTGTGCAGACTCCATATGATGTGTTTCCTGATAACCAGACTTGAACAGACCTGCGTATAACCAGATTTGGTCCTGTACAGATTTGACCGGGTTAAAAACTGGTGCATCCCAAGCAGATTGAGAGACACAGCATGTCATGTGCTCACACATAATTTCACACAAGCCTGAGTAGTCTATTTAGTGTACAGGTACCGAGCCATGCTTTCACAATCATAACTGACCCAACCCATTTCTAAGAAACAAGTTAGAATTTTGGCCCAGTATTTAGGTTTCAGGAGACCCATAAAGACCTCTTTCTCTCTTTTTCTCTCTTTCTCTCGCACACACACACACACACACACACACACACAATCAAACACATACTCTCTCCCTCACTATCTCAATTCAATTCAATTAGATTTATTGGCATGACAAGACATTACATATCCGTATAGACATACTAACTACACATACTTTCTAACACGGAACAAAACAAAACAGCAAAGACTAGAAACTAATGAACAGTAACCATATATGGAAACAAGAACTTTTCTTAAATAATGAATTTAGAAGTAACAATAATGGAAGATATAATAAAATACAATTAAAAATAATAATAATAATAATAATGAATCTCTCCCTCTCTGTCCGTCTCTCTCACTCTTTCTCTCTGTTTCTCTCGCTCTCTCTCTCTCTCTCTCTCTCTCTCACACACACACACACACACACACAGGTCACCTCTGGCTCAGGTGTTAAGATGACCTCATCTTCATGGTTTACAGCAGATGAGCTTCAGGGTAACACTATGCTGACTACAGACACCCCCCCCCCCCCCACCCCCCGCCCCCCCAAAATACTGCCCGCCACATAATCACACCACATTCCTCTGAGAGTGTCTGGGGGGGTTGGGTTTTGGATGAGATTTTAAGGTGAAATATCCCACACAACCAGGTGTGAACTGAGCGGCTCGCCCATCACAGGTGCTGCAGTCGACCGTTCGCCATCTGTGGGACCCCCAGTGTGTGGAACCCCTCTCTGCCAGGCGTGGAGTTGTGCATCATGTCCACCGAAGCTCTGGGGCCCGCCGGCTCCCCTCGGGCCAGCCGGGCTCCACCCGTACCCCCACAGGTGGGGCCTGAACCGGAGGTGTCCCCCCCTCTACAGATGGAACCCTCACAGGTATGACTCCTGCCCGTCAGTTAGACCGGGGTCCTCAACCCTATCCAGTAAGGACCGGGGTCCTCAACCCTATCCAGTAAGGGCCGGGGTCCTCAACCCTATCCAGTAAGGGCCGGGTCCTCAACCCTATCCAGTAAGGGCCCGGGTCCTCAACGCTATCCAGTAAGGGCCGGGGTCCTCAATGCTATCCAGTAAGGGCCGGGGTGCTCAACCCTATCCAGTAAGGGCCGGGGTCCTCAACGCTATCCAGTAAGGGTCGGGGTCCTCAACCCTATCCAGTAAGGGCCGGGGTCCTCAACGCTATCCAGTAAGGGCCGGGGTCCTCAACCCTATCCAGTAAGGGCCGGGGTCCTCAACGCTATCCAGTAAGGGCCGGGGTCCTCAACCCTATCCAGTAAGGGCCGGGGTCCTCAACCCTATCCAGTAAGGGCCGGGGTCCTCAACCCTATCCAGTAAGGGCCGGTGTGGGTGCAGGCTTTTGTTCCAACTAAGCAGTAACACGCCGGATTCTAGTCTTTAGCAGACTCTAGTAGTTTATTAGTGGAATCAGGCGTGTTACTGCTTAGTTGGAACAAAAGCCTGAACCCACACTGACCCTTACTGGATCAGATTCAGGACCCCTAAGTTATACCATCAGACCAGAGTGGAAAGCCGGATCCGAGCGGTTTGGGGGGAGACTAAGAACTCCTGAACACCACTGCTGTCATCAGAAACCCAATGGTGTCAATCAGTGTTGTCTTCCACTGTGGAGGGCGTTCATTTGATTGGCTCCTATGAGTCATGATTGACAGCGAAAGGACAGCTCCGCTCGTTATGGCATTCAGTAAGCTCCTCCCACATTCCTGAGCAGCTGCTGCGCTCGTCTGCGTGTGAAGGGAGGACATGAACCGGAGTGCGGAGTGTCTTTTCAGGGAAAACACACCCCGGAGCCACTGTCGTTAATCACACATTCAGCTGGATTCATTAATGATGGCCCCCGGTGATCAGATATGTCATTGCGCATACTTTAGCACTCTTAATCAAATAAATATGACCTACATGCCTCTGAGCAGATATGAGCTTCAGATTCTCCGCTTTCACATAATCTGTGGAAAAAAAACAGCGCAGAGACAGACACTTCATTCAAACACAAAGTTAACGTTCAAATATTCGGAACTCAACTATACTTTAAACACATCTGTCTCACGTCTTCCAAGAGTGTTCTATAATACCCAGTTCACATCAGTCCTTAGACAGCACAGGAGAGGAGAATGGTGAGTTTTCAGAATGTTATGAAGTAAAGACAACACAGTTCACATCAGTTAATAAATGAATGGCATGTTATGCATTGCCTGAGTGGATTTGTCTTTGTGTTTAACTCAAGATTTAACATGTTGAATGTCAATCGACAGCAGCAAGCAGCACACTTTCTAAACGGGTAGTTTTCACTGTACAAAACCTCTGAAAGAAAATATATGTTATTAAGCCAGATTAATTTTTTATGTGAACCAGTCTTTCCAAGATTGTTTACTAAGAGTCCTGTGTCTTATTCAAGGGCTCCTGTGTTGGGTGAATATTCTGTAATGACCAGTTCAGCCCAGAAGCGTTTGAGCTAGTGAGACCGTTTTAGAAAGAAGAACATTGAATTGGTGTTAATTATAACATTGTGTGTTTAGTTAGGGCCAGGTTTAGTTAGGGCCAGGTTTAGTTAGGGCCAGGTCTAGTTAGGGCCAGGTCTAGTTAGGGCCAGGTTTAGTTAGGGCCAGGTTTAGTTAGGGCCAGGTTTAGTTAGTGCCAGGTTTAGTTAGGGCCAGGTCTAGTTAGGGCCAGGTCTAGTTAGGGCCAGGTTTAGTTAGGGCCAGGTTTAGTTAGTGCCAGGTTTGCAACACTGCATTCAGGTCAGGAGATCAGGCCCTGTACAGCGCGGCAAGAGCAGACCTGCGGAGAGGCATTAAAGGTGCCAAGGAGGTGTACAAAAGGTCGGTGGAGGACCACCTTGCTGACAACAATCCACGACAGGTGTGGCAGGGTCTAAAACACCTCACAAACTATAACACCTCGTCGGCGGGCAGTGTCGATGCTAGTCGGGCAGAGGAGTTGAACCATTTCTTTGCCCGCTTTGAGACAACACCACCTCACTCAGCCGTTCTGCCCCCACAGTCCACGAGCCCACTCACCCTACAGGAACATCAGGTGAGACACGTGTTCAGGTCTGTCAACACGAGGAAGGCTGTAGGGCCGGATGGGATCCCTGCCAGTGTCATCAAGGCATGTGCCAATGAGCTCTCGGGGGTCTTTACCAAGATCTTCAATCTCTCCCTGGCACAGGCCTCTGTCCCACCCTGCCTCAAGACGGCCATTATAATCCCGGTCCCTAAAAGCAACATCATCACGTGTCTCAATGACTACAGGCCCATCGCACTTACACCTGTGGTGGCTAAATGTTTTGAGAGACTGATGTTAGCCCACATCAAGGACTGCCTCCCCCCTGCCTTTGACCCACATCAATTTGCATATAGGGAAAAGAGATCCACCGACGACGCCATCTCCACAGCTCTCCACACTGCCCTGAGCCACTTGGAACATCCAGGGTCCTCCGTCAGGATGCTCTTTGTCGACTACAGCTCGGCATTCAACACCATCCTTCCTGACATTCTAGTGGACAAGCTGGTTGCTCTGGACTTCCCCTCATCCACCTGCGCCTGGATCAAAGACTTCCTCACAAACTGCCCACAATCTGTTAAAATCGGGACACACAGCTCCTCCACCCTGACGCTCAGCACCGGCTCCCCACAAGGCCGCGTGTTGAGCCCGCTCCTGTACGGCATCTACACCCATGACTGCACTCCCACCCACCCCACCAACGCCATCATCAAATTTGCGGATGACACCACCCTGGTGGGGCTCATTTCAAATGACGATGAGAGCGCGTACAGGGACGAGGTGCAGCGGCTGGTGGAGTGGTGCGCCAGGAACAACCTCTCCCTCAACATCAAGAAAACCAAGGAGGTGGTCATTGACTACAGGAAGAATAAGACTGCCCCTGCCCCGCTCTACATCAACGGGGACTGTGTGGAGAGGGTCCCCCATTTTAAGTTCCTAGGGGCACACATCTCCGAGGACCTCGCCTGGTCAGTCAACACCGCAGCGGTGGTAAAGAAGGCCCAGCAGCGACTCCACTTCCTGAGAGTACTCAGACGGAACAATCTGGAGGAGAAGCTGCTGGTAACCTTCTACCGATCCACCATCGAAAGCGTACTGGCGTATGCCATCACAGTGTGGTACGCTGGCTCCACCGCAGCTGACAGGACGAGGCTACAGAGGGTGATCAAGTCAGCCGAGAGGATAACTGGCTGTCCTCTCCCCTCCCTAGATGCCATAGCCAACTCCCGCTGTCTCTCCAGGGCAGAGCGGATCATCCGCGACCACCTCCACCCTGGTCATCACCTGCTCAGCCTGCTGCCCTCGGGCAGGAGGTACAGGAGCATCAAGAGCCGCACAAACAGACTAAAAAACAGCTTCTTCCCATGGGCCGTCCGGACTCTAAACAATCACAGCAGCAGCCGTTAATTCTCCGTTAGTGCAATACATTAACTTGTGCAATACATTATATCAACGTGCAATATTTTTTTTACTACCTCAGCAGTATTTTATTTGTATTTATTATTGCTTTGTACCTGCTTTTTGCCCCCCGTCTAGGCGTCATGTGTCCTTATCTGTTCTTAATGTTGTTGTTTTGTTTTTCTTAAATGTTTTTAATTATCTACGTCTGATTTTAATGCACTGTCAGCTGAAGCACTCTCAATTTCGTTGTATGGGGAACTGTGCAATGACAATAAAGCCTATTCTATTCTATTCTATTCTATTAGGGCCAGGTCTAGTTAGGGCCAGGTTTAGATAGGGCCAGGTTTAGTGTCTGTGCAGCCACAGATGGGGGTGGGGGGAATGATTGCGGACCCCGGGGGGAATTTGCAACTATCATAAATGCAACGTGTTCCATTTTTTATTTTAATTTGTGCCCGCCCTCCTATACAGATGGCGCCCTAGGCGGCCGCACTACTCTTCAAAGGGTTAAGAGCTCTACTCTTCAAAGGGTTACTAACCTGCTGTTTTTGAAAGCATGTGAAGACCAGTGTGAGGGAGGGGCCAGCACCGCTCCCCATGAGAGACAGCGCCTCCCACAGGCTGAAGGGCAGTCCTGCGGAGAGATACCGGCGGCACAGTGCAGACGTGCAGGAGGGAACGGGGCATTTTCACCCATACCAACGGCAGTACAGCAACGGGGGAGTACCTCACCTACCGCCCCCCTACCCACCGCCCCGCCGCTCACCCCACCCACACCCCCACCCCACTGTGTGCTTCCAGGGCATGGATCTCCCTGAGCCACTCACAGCTGCACATACCCACCCTGACCACGGGGGGCAGCAGAGAGCTTGGGACCCTTACAGGGATGGTCTACGGCCCCCCAGAGGAAGGGTAGGAACCTGCTTGTGCTGAGAGGGGTCAGGGTGGAAGATGTTTTTTATCTTTAGATCAGTGGTTCCTAACCCTGCTCCTGGAGATCTGCTGCCGTGTACGTTTTCATCTCAACCCTATTTTGGCGCACCTGATTCTACTAATTAGCAGCTCAAGGAGATCTCTAGCTGTTGAATGAGGTGTGCTTTCTTAGGGTGGCAGTGAAAACCTACAGAAGGGTAGATCTCCAGAAACAGGGTTGAGGATCATTGCTTTATATGCATCTTGAGGCACTCGGTTCATTCTGGACTGCGTTTTCAGGACTGATAATCAGACAGACATACAGACGGAGAAAGAGAGATGCATGACTCCCTGCTTGTGATGTCATGAAGCTTCACTAACAACACGTTTCCATCACCTGCCCTAGGGAGCACAGCCAAAATACCCAGAAAGTCCCTCTCAGATCCACAGTGCCTACACTTCCCAGCATCCTTTGCAGCAGGTAAGACAGGGCCAAGCTGATTGTTGTGGGTGATGATGTCACTCTGTAGTGCATTCAAGATCCGTAAAAAAAAAACACATACAGTATACAAGCCAAGTGGAAAATAAGTCACTGTACTTGAATCAAAACATACGATGTACAACAATAATGACAGCTTGTTTTGGCCCTTCCAGAGAGACATAACTGTGAGCATGTGCAACACCTTGCCAAACTCATTAGCGATACGAAGCTCAAACATGAACTCAAAGCCAAACCAGATAATGCTTATTTGTGTGTTGGCGGTCGTTAACAGCAACACATTGTTACAGTTACATACTAGAAATTTAAAAAAAACAAATGACAGGGCTTTTCCTGACGCCCACATTACTCAATGCGGAGATCTGACAGAAATATTGATATTAACTCACTAACTCAGAAATCTCACAAGAAGTCTTCTTTGTGTGATAATAAAGAAGGAATTAATGATCTTCCACATGTACATGTATACATACGGTATATATACAGTATATACAATATTCATATAATATTCATTCTCTCTCAGTTTCCAGCAGGCATGTTTTTAGGACAGTCCGGCTACAGTTTACAGTGCTTCCCCCCACAGGACCGACAGGACAGCACCCCAATACACACACTGTACCCCAAACCCATCTACTCCTACAGGTAAACATACACACACTGTACCCCCAAACCCATCTACCCCTACAGTTAAACATACACACACTGTACCCCCAAACCCATCTACCCCTACAGGTAAACATACACACACTGTACCCCCAAACCCATCTACCCCTACAGGTAAACATACACACACTGTACCCCCAAACCCATCTACTCCTACAGGTAAACATACACACACTGTACCCCCAAACCCATCTACCCCTACAGGTAAACATATTCACACTGTACCCCCAAACCCATCTACCCCTACAGGTAAACATACACACACTGTACCCCCAAACCCATCTACCCCTACAGGTAAACATATTCACACTGTACCCCCAAACCCATCTACCCCTACAGGTAAACATACACACACTGTACCCCCAAACCCATCTACTCCTACAGGTAAACATACACACACTGTACCCCCAAACCCATCTACCCCTACAGGTAAACATATTCACACTGTACCCCCAAACCCATCTACCCCTACAGGTAAACATACACACACTGTACCCCCAAACCCATCTACCCCTACAGGTAAACATATTCACACTGTACCCCCAAACCCATCTACCCCTACAGGTAAACATACACACACTGTACCCCCAAACCCATCTACTCCTACAGGTAAACATATTCACACTGTACCCCCAAACCCATCTACTCCTACAGGTAAACATATTCACACTGTACCCCCAAACCCATCTACTCCTACAGGTAAACATACACACACTGTACCCCCAAACCCATCTACTCCTACAGGTAAACATACACACACTGTACCCCCAAACCCATCTACTCCTACAGGTAAACATACACACACTGTACCCCCAAACCCATCTACTCCTACAGGTAAACATACACACACTGTACCCCCAAACCCATCTACTCCTACAGGTAAACATACACACACTGTACCCCCAAACCCATCTACTCCTACAGGTAAACATACACACACTGTACCCCCAAACCCATCTACTCCTACAGGTAAACATATTCACACTGTACCCCCAAACCCATCTACTCCTACAGGTAAACATACACACACTGTACCCCCAAACCCATCTACACCTACAGGTAAACATATTCACACTGTACCCCCAAACCCATCTACTCCTACAGGTAAACATATTCACACTGTACCCCCAAACCCATCTACTCCTACAGGTAAACATATTCACACTGTACCCCCAAACCCATCTACTCCTACAGGTAAACATATTCACACTGTACCCCCAAACCCATCTACCCCTACAGGTAAACATATTCCCTCTGTACCCCCAAACCCATCTACTCCTACAGGTAAACATATTCACACTGTACCCCCAAACCCATCTACTCCTACAGGTAAACATATTCACACTGTACCCCCAAACCCATCTACTCCTACAGGTAAACATACACACACTGTACCCCCAAACCCATCTACTCCTACAGGTAAACATACACACACTGTACCCCCAAACCCATCTACTCCTACAGGTAAACATACACACACTGTACCCCCAAACCCATCTACTCCTACAGGTAAACATACACACACTGTACCCCCAAACCCATCTACTCCTACAGGTAAACATACACACACTGTACCCCCAAACCCATCTACTCCTACAGGTAAACATACACACACTGTACCCCCAAACCCATCTACTCCTACAGGTAAACATATTCACACTGTACCACAAACTCATCTACTCCTACAGGTAAACATATTCACACTGTACCCCCAAACCCATCTACTCCTACAGGTAAACATATTCACACTGTACCCCCAAACCCATCTACAACACTGTTAGAGGTTTCATATATAGCTCCAAAATTAACTGTAGTTCGTATCAAAACAGCACCTGCAAGCCAATAGCTTCTGATTACATTGAGAGAACTGAGATTTGACAGTGGCTACATCATCTAATTTCAGGTGATATGATGTATTATGTATATTAATATTTAGCAATGGTGTTTAAGATTTAATTATGTATATTCATATTTAGCAAAGCACTCTGGAAAACAGAGTTCCAGAGATACACAGAACTCCATCCCTTAAATGTCCAATGGCAACTGTGTCTATTAAACAGTGAGATAGTCAAATATTGCAGTTTAATACAGTACCAGATTTTTGCAAGTCTGATGCACAATATCTATAACTGCAGGCTATCCCAGCGTTCTGGGAGTCTCTAGACATTACCTGTGCCTTGTATTTGATTCAGATAAAAATGCGCCATTTTGAGTAGCATTTTCTCCCATAGGGCCTTGCATTCTATATGTGGTCAGCAGGAAGGGGACACAGTGGGGAAAGTGTGGAGAGGAGTCAGGGTTCACGCACAGGCCTGTCTGAGGATGTGAAACAGTGGGGAAAGTGTGGAGAGGAGTCAGGGTTCACGCACAGGCCTGTCTGAGGAAGGGGAAACAGTGGGGAAAGTGTGGAGAGTAGTCAGGGTTCACGCACAGGCCTGTCTGAGGATGTGAAACAGTGGGGAAAGTGTGGAGAGTAGTCATGGTTCACGCACAGGCCTGTCTGAGGATGTGAAACAGTGGGGAAAGTGTGGAGAGTAGTCAGGGTTCACGCACAGGCCTGTCTGAGGAAGGGGACACAGTGGGGAAAGTGTGGAGAGTAGTCAGGGTTCACGCACAGGCCTGTCTGAGGATGTGAAACAGTGGGGAAAGTGTGGAGAGGAGTCAGGGTTCACGCACAGGCCTGTCTGAGGACGGGAAACAGTGGGGAAAGTGTGGAGAGTAGTCAGGGTTCACGCACAGGCCTGTCTGAGGACGTGAAAGCGGAGCTGGTGGTGGTGTGACCAAAGCCCTTCGTCTCTCCACAGCATCCTCATCTTCATGGCGCTACGCAGCAGTAGGACGGGCAGCCTGCCGGTCAGTGAGATCTACGGCTTCATGACCGAGCACTTCCCCTACTTCAAGGTAAAAAGCACACTCATTCGCAGTGGTGGATCGAGAGGTCCCTGGAGAAGTGGGTATACTGTAATTTAGCCCCGACAAACTAAAAATCATGGTGAATACCGACTACTCTAAGTCACAGAAAAGGCCTAATAGATCTTTTTTTTATTTTATACAATAATTACACTGTCATTATGTTATTAAACTAACTTGTGTTCAAGCTGAGCCAAACAGGATGTCTGATAGATATTTATTTTTCATTTCACACATTTCATATTCATATTTCAAGTAGGCTACATCCAGCCCATTTACCAGGAAACTACAGTACATCTCAGACAGATTTTATTTTACTTCTGTAGACTTTTTTAAATGGCATCTAGACCTAAATGAAGTGGCAGCTCGGTGGCTCTTTAGCCAACTTTAGGTCATGTACTGCCATCTCACACAAAATAATGACCCAGACATTCAGAAAATATTGCCAGCATGACAGATAAACATTGCTTAGCCTGAGCCACGGTGTCCCCCTAGTGGCAGTCGTCAACTGTTGACTGCCTGGTCAGTTTCATAGCCTGACCGCTGTTGACTGCCTGGTCAGTTTGGTGTGTGTTGAGTATCAGCTACATTAGTCCCAGCGCTGAATATATAATTACACTGAAAATACAATTTTTTTTATTCTCCATAGCCTGTGTGTAAGCTTTACTTTTTCAACCTTACGGCCTGTGTGTACATGTATGACTTGTGTTTTTTTGTGCTCAGTGCTGAGGGAAAATCATCCATATCAGGTGTGTGTGTGTGTGTGTGTGTCTGTGTGTGTGTGTCTGTGTGTGTGTGTGTGTGTGTGTGTGTGTGTGTGTGTGTGTGTGTGTGATGGGGTGCCTGCTCTATGAATGCAGAGCTCTGTGCCAAATGGCAGGTCTGTGCTGCCGCTGGCGATACCCGTTAAAGCATGACTGTGTGTGTCCACTGTGGCCAGGATAGAGCACACAGCTGGCTCCACAGGCAGAGGCTCAGCACAGGCAGGGGTTCAGCACAGGCAGAGGCTCAGCACAGGCAGGGGTTCAGCACAGGCAGAGGCTCAGCACAGGCAGGGGTTCAGCACAGGCAGAGGCTCAGCACAGGCAGGGGTTCAGCACAGGCAGGGGTTCAGCACAGGCAGAGGCTCAGCACAGGCAGGGATTCAGCACAGGCAGAGGTTCACCACAGGCAGAGGCTCAGCACAGGCAGGGGTTCAGCACAGGCAGAGGTTCAGCACAGGCAGAGGTTCGATGGATACGATGGGAAACCGATGTCCAGAATCAAAGGGGTCAAGGTGGCAGATGAGGGGGCTGCGTCACCATCTTGCTGCCAGATGATGGAATTACAGGAAATAAATCTGAATAATGCGGGGACCAAACGAGAGCAAATGAACCCATCCTAAATGATTGTGTAGTTTAATGAGAAGATTAAAGTTCTCTTATCTTTCAAGTATGAGCCGGCCATCGTCATGGAGACACCCCCAGCTGCTGAGTGTACCTACGGAGAAAACAGCAGGTGTCTCTGCCTGATCTAAGCGAAGCAGGTTTTTATGGTAACCTTTGTGAATGAATCCTTTCTTCGCTGGGAGCAGCTGTTAGTGATAGCATGCGGAGCAGGGCATGTCCTGAGATATGGCCACTCTCCAAACACCTGAAATATAAGGCACCAAGAGCCTGGAGGGAAAGGTGTGGTCCGCAAGGAGAAATATCATAAAAAATTATCTGAGAATTCATTAACATGAATGATCATGCCACTACTGCACATGATATTAATAACTTTTAAATGTTTATCCTCAATTATATTCATTCTTACAATGAAAAGCACTGACATTGAGAACCGGAGAGACTCATACCCATCATTCCCTCTGATTGGTGGATTAATTAATCCCCTCTGATTGGTGCTGTACAGTCCCCTGACATACATGTCCTGTTTCTTCATTGGCCCACAGACTGCCCCCGATGGTTGGAAGAACTCCGTCCGCCACAACTTGTCTCTGAATAAGTGCTTTGAGAAGGTGGAGAGCCGGAGTGGGGGCGGGGCAGGGGGCGGGGCCTCACGGAAGGGCTGTCTGTGGGCACTGAACCCCGCCCGTGTGGAGAAGATGCAGGAGGAGCTACACAAGTGGCGCCGCAAAGACCCTCTTACAGTGCGCAAGAGCATGGCCCGGCCAGGTAAGTACAACACACAGGTCAGGTTAATACAGCACGCAGGTCAGGTAAGTACAACACACAGGTCAGGTTAATACAGCACGCAGGTCAGGTAAGTACAACACACAGGTCAGGTTAATACAGCACGCAGGTCAGGTAAGTACAACACACAGGTCAGGTTAATACAGCACGCAGGTCAGGTAAGTTCAGCACACAGGTCAGGTTAATAAAGCACGCACTCATATGGTTACACTAGATGATTCAGTCAGCTGTACTCATATGGTTACACTAGATGATTCAGTCAGCTGTACTCATATGGTTACACTAGATGATTCAGTCAGCTGTATTCATATGGTTACACTAGATGATTCAGTCAGCTGTATTCATATGGTTACACTAGATGATTCAGTCAGCTGTACTCATATGGTTACACTAGATGATTCAGTCAGCTGTATTCATATGGTTACACTAGATGATTCAGTCAGCTGTACTCATATGGTTACACTAGATGATTCAGTCAGCTGTACTCATATGGTTACACTAGATGAGTCAGTCAGCTGTACTCATATGGTTACACTAGATGATTCAGTCAGCTGTACTCATATGGTTACACTAGATGATTCAGTCAGCTGTATTCATATGGTTACACTAGATGAGTCACTGTCTCTGTGGGCGTGTTTCTGTCCTCCAGAGGAACTTGGGCGTCTGCTGGGAGAGAACGCAGACGCCCAGAGACCTGTCTCCTCCAACTTTACCTGCCCCGCCCACCTCCACGGCCCCACCCACCTTGCGCCCCCAGGGCAGACCCTGCTTCCACATGGCAGGTCTGGCTTTGACCCGCCCCCCTCCTTCGACCACTCCCAGCCAGGAGTCCTGGGTTACACTTTTGGCCACTCCCTCCAGAGCCCCGCACCGCTCCCTTTCCCGTACCCCTCCTCCGGGATTCCGCAGGAGGCAGGCAGCCTGGAATCGCCGGCAGCGGCTCAGACCCCGCCCTGTGGCGCCGCCCTGGAGGCCGAACGCTGCCGCCCCAGGACCATGCAGGAGCTGCTGATGGACGGGGAACTCTGCAACGACATCGATACACTCAACCCCACGCTCACCGACCTGCAGCTGCAGGGTGTGTAAAAGCAGCTGTGCAGAGACACAGCCTATCCTGCACAGAAACACAGCCTATCCTGCACAGAGACACAGGCTGGACTGCACAGAGACACAGCCTATCCTGCACAGAGACACAGCCTATCCTGCACAGCGACACAGGCTGGACTGAACAGAGACACAGCCTATCCTGCACAGATACACAGGCTGGACTGCACAGAGACACAGCCTATCCTGCACAGAAACACAGCCTATCCTGCACAGACACAGCCTATCCTGCACAGAGACACAGCCTATCCTGCACAGAGACACAGCCTATCATGCACAGGGACACAGGCTGGACTGCACAGAGACACAGCCTATCCTGCACAGCGACACAGGCTGGACTGAACAGAGACACAGCCTATCCTGCACAGAAACACAGCCTATCCTGCACAGAGTCACAGCCTATCCTGCACAGAGACACAGCCTATCCTGCACAGAGTCACAGCCTATCCTGCACAGAGACACAGCCTATCCTGCACAGAGACACAGCCTATCATGCACAGGGACACAGGCTGGACTGCACAGACACAGCCTAT
The DNA here is from genome assembly GCA_022702515.1 of Ilyophis sp. 1 JC-2022. NCBI lineage: Eukaryota > Metazoa > Chordata > Actinopteri > Anguilliformes > Synaphobranchidae > Ilyophis > Ilyophis sp. 1 JC-2022. The sequence continues at coordinate 129,435,517 of CM040402.1, forward strand.
CCTGCACAGAGACACAGCCTATCCTGCACAGCGACACAGGCTGGACTGAACAGAGACACAGCCTATCCTGCACAGAGACACAGCCTATCATGCACAGGGACACAGGCTGGACTGCACAGACACAGCCTATCCTGCACAGAGACACAGGCTGGACTGAACAGAGACACAGCCTATCCTGCACAGCGACACAGGCTGGACTGCACAGAGACACAGCCTATCCTGCACAGAAACACAGCCTATCCTGAACAGAGACACAGCCTATTCTGCACAGAAACACAGCCTATCCTGAACAGAGACACAGCCTATTCTGCACAGAAACACAGCCTATCCTGCACAGAGTCACAGCCTATACTGCACAGAGACACAGCCTATCCTGCACAGAGACACAGCCTATCATGCACAGGGACACAGGCTGGACTGCACAGACACAGCCTATCCTGCACAGAGACACAGGCTGGACTGAACAGAGACACAGCCTATCATGCACAGGGACACAGGCTGGACTGCACAGAGACACAGCCTATCCTGCACAGCGACACAGGCTGGACTGAACAGAGACACAGCCTATCCTGCACAGATACACAGGCTGGACTGCACAGAGACACAGCCTATCCTGCACAGAAACACAGCCTATCCTGCACAGAGACACAGCCTATCATGCACAGGGACACAGGCTGGACTGCACAGAGACACAGCCTATCCTGCACAGCGACACAGGCTGGACTGAACAGAGACACAGCCTATCCTGCACAGAGACAGGATAGGTCGCGTGTCTGCGCTTCTCTCCTCATCTGTCATTTTCTGTCTGTTCTCAGGTAACCTGTGGGAGGAGCTGCGAGACGACAGCCTGGCCCCCGATTCGCTACAGCTCATACCTGCCGCAGCCAGCCCCTCCCCCTCTAATCACGCTGGTGCCCTCTCACCCTGCTGCCAGTGAGATGGGCGTGTCTGAGCTTTGGGAGCGAGGGGGAACACAAACCTGCACATCACTGGGCTCTACTACGAGCCTTCACTAACATGGACGCCATATCAGGCTACCTACCCACTGCAGGAAATACACTATCACACTGCAGGAAATACACTATCACACTGCAGGAAATACACTATCACACTGCAGGAAATACACTATCACACTGCAGGAAATACATTATCACACTGCAGGAAATACACTATCACACTGCAGTAAATACACTATCACACTGCAGGAAATACACTATCACACTGCAGTAAATACACTATCACACTGCAGTAAATACACTATCACACTGCAGGAAATACACTATCACACTGCAGTAAATACACTATCACACTGCAGGAAATACACTATCACACTGCAGGAAATACATTATCACACTGCAGTAAATACACTATCACACTGCAGGAAATACACTATCACACTGCAGGAAATACACTATCACACTGCAGGAAATACACTATCACACTGCAGTAAATACACTATCACACTGCAGGAAATACACTATCACACTGCAGTAAATACACTATCACACTGCAGGAAATACACTATCACACTGCAGTAAATACACTATCACACTGCAGGAAATACACTATCACACTGCAGGAAATACATTATCACACTGCAGTAAATACACTATCACACTGCAGGAAATACATTATCACACTGCAGTAAATACACTATCACACTGCAGGAAATACACTATCACACTGCAGTAAATACACTATCACACTGCAGGAAATACATTATCACACTGCAGGAAATACATTATCACACTGCAGTAAATACACTATCACACTGCAGGAAATACACTATCACACTGCAGGAAATACACTATCACACTGCAGGAAATACACTATCACACTGCAGGAAATACACTATCACACTGCAGTAAATACACTATCACACTGCAGGAAATACACTATCACACTGCAGGAAATACACTATCACACTGCAGGAAATACATTATCACACTGCAGTAAATACACTATCACACTGCAGGAAATACATTATCACACTGCAGGAAATACACTATCACACTGCAGGAAATACATTATCACACTGCAGGAAATACATTATCACACTGCAGGAAATACACTATCACACTGCAGGAAATACACTATCACACTGCAGGAAATACACTATCACACTGCAGGAAATACACTATCACACTGCAGTAAATACACTATCACACTGCAGGAAATACACTATCACACTGCCGGAAATACACTATCACACTGCAGGAAATACACTATCACACTGCAGGAATTACACTATCACACTGCAGGAAATACATTATCACACTGCAGTAAATACACTATCACACTGCAGGAAATACATTATCACACTGCAGTAAATACACTATCACACTGCAGGAAATACACTATCACACTGCAGGAAATACACTATCACACTGCAGTAAATACACTATCACACTGCAGGAAATACATTATCACACTGCAGTAAATACACTATCACACTGCAGGAAATACATTATCACACTGCAGTAAATACATTATCACACTGCAGTAAATACACTATCACACTGCAGTAAATACACTATCACACTGCAGGAAATACACTATCACACTGCAGGAAATACACTATCACACTGCAGGAAATACACTATCACACTGCAGGAAATACACTATCACACTGCAGGAAATACACTATCACACTGCAGGAAATACACTATCACACTGCAGGAAATACACTATCACACTGCAGGAAATACACTATCACACTGCAGGAAATACACTATCACACTGCAGTAAATACACTATCACACTGCAGGAAATACACTATCACACTGCCGGAAATACACTATCACACTGCAGGAAATACACTATCACACTGCAGGAAATACACTATCACACTGCAGGAAATACACTATCACACTGCAGGAAATACATTATCACACTGCAGGAAATACATTATCACACTGCAGGAAATACACTATCACACTGCAGGAAATACACTATCACACTGCAGGAAATACACTATCACACTGCAGGAAATACACTATCACACTGCAGGAAATACACTATCACACTGCAGTAAATACACTATCACACTGCAGGAAATACATTATCACACTGCAGTAAATACACTATCACACTGCAGGAAATACACTATCACACTGCAGTAAATACATTATCACACTGCAGTAAATACACTATCACACTGCAGTAAATACACTATCACACTGCAGGAAATACACTATCACACTGCAGGAAATACACTATCACACTGCAGGAAATACACTATCACACTGCAGGAAATACACTATCACACTGCAGGAAATACACTATCACACTGCAGGAAATACACTATCACACTGCAGGAAATACACTATCACACTGCAGGAAATACACTATCACACTGCAGGAAATACATTATCACACTGCAGTAAATACACTATCACACTGCAGGAAATACATTATCACACTGCAGGAAATACACTATCACACTGCAGTAAATACATTATCACACTGCAGTAAATACACTATCACACTGCAGTAAATACACTATCACACTGCAGGAAATACACTATCACACTGCAGTAAATACATTATCACACTGCAGTAAATACATTATCACACTGCAGGAAATACACTATCACACTGCAGTAAATACACTATCACACTGCAGGAAATACACTATCACACTGCAGTAAATACATTATCACACTGCAGTAAATACACTATCACACTGCAGGAAATACACTATCACACTCCAGTAAATACATTATCACACTGCAGGAAATACACTATCACACTGCAGGAAATACACTATCACACTGCAGGAAATACACTATCACACTGCAGGAAATACACTATCACACTGCAGGAAATACACTATCACACTGCAGTAAATACACTATCACACTGCAGGAAATACACTATCACACTGCAGTAAATACATTATCACACTGCAGTAAATACACTATCACACTGCAGGAAATACACTATCACACTGCAGTAAATACATTATCACACTGCAGGAAATACACTATCACACTGCAGGAAATACACTATCACACTGCAGGAAATACACTATCACACTGCAGGAAATACACTATCACACTGCAGGAAATACACTATCACACTGCAGTAAATACACTATCACACTGCAGGAAATACACTATCACACTGCAGTAAATACACTATCACACTGCAGGAAATACACTATCACACTGCAGGAAATACACTATCACACTGCAGGAAATACACTATCACACTGCAGGAAATACACTATCACACTGCAGTAAATACACTATCACACTGCAGGAAATACATTATCACACTGCTGTGACACTTTAAACACACATTATTTTCACAGATTAAAAAGCCTTTATGATTTGGCTATATCATGATAGAAAGGCACTTTTCACCAAATATTAAAGGCTTTTAAATCTATTGTCATTGGAGATTGTGTGCCTTGGAGTTTCTGTATTGCTGTTGGCCTAATTTTATTTAATTTTCTACTATATTCATTTTATTCAATTTTCATTAGAAATTACCTGAGGACATTATTGTATCATTTTATAACAGACACGGACAATCTCCTCACAGGATATGAGTGTGTAAACTATGACTGATGGAGACAGTGGAGAATGAGATGGTGAAGTGAAGCTAACTTTTGTGAAACCATAAATCTCATTCATTCCTTGAACTGCATCAAGATGGACTGGCTTGCAATAGCTAAACCTTCCACAAGATGGAAGTATAGTTCTTTGGATTGATTGTGGGCTGCAGCGTAGTATAATGGTTAAGGAACTGGGTTTGTAACCGAAAGGTCACAGGTTAGATTCCCAGATAGGACACTGCCCTTAAGCAAGGTACCTAACCTGCATTGCTTCAGTATATATCCAGCTGTATCAATGGATACTATGTATAAATGCAAAACTGCTGTGTAAGTCACTCTGGATAAGAGCTTCTGCTAAATGCCTGTAATGTGTAATTTGTTCCACAATTAGTGAACTTAAAAGGTTTTGACTGCCTGAAACGGAGTTGGCTCTCAATAAAGTACTTAAAGATATTTTTTAAAAGCAGCAATATTTTGAGTGTCTCGTCTCTACAGTGTCTTTGTTATTAAACTATCAGACCAGAAAAAAAAATTGCAAGTCAGACTACCCCGGTGTGGTAGGAAACCTCTGTATGTCTTCATTAACCAACAGACTTCAAGAAGGTTTTCTTCAAAACAAGAAAGCAATACATTTTGTGAGAAAAGTGAGAATTTGGAAAAAATAATGTTTATTTTCTTTTCTTGGTAGGTCTTTGAACATTCTTAAAAAATAATTATACATTTTTTATACAATAATACATTTTTTTTTTTTACAAATTAAGCCATTTAACTAAAGTCTCTGACTAAGCAGTTTTTGGCTAGACACTTCCAAAATCCGTTTTTATGTTCCTCAAGGCAAACAGATTATATTACTGAAATATCAGCCCTTAAAAAGCATGTTCATAATGTGGAAAAATGATTTTGTATCCTACTCAATCTCACAACTAACTAATAACTAATTACTGGAATGTACACGAGGGCATCAGATCTGATAGCAATATTTATACCTTAAATCATAAAGTAACTAACTTATTTGAGTAGTACAATCTGATGTCTGCTTATCCCCTTTAAAGACCCCTCACCCACTCTTTAGACATATCACACACACTGTACATTCATCAAAACACCACTCTTTAGACATATCACACACACTGTACATTCATCAAAACACCACTCTTTAGACATATCACACACACTGTACATTCATCAAAACACCACTCTTTAGACATATCACACACACTGTACATTCATCAAAACACCACTCTTTAGACATATCACACACACTGTACATTCATCAAAACACCAGTATGCCAAACAGGGCTTTTTTGACTAAAACTGTTAAAACAGGAAGGTGTATGCTGGAGGTGATATTTGTGTATTTGTGTTCACTGAGTTTTCCATTCTGTGGAATGTTCTAGAAGAACTACAAATTACGAACAGGCATCACTATGCTCCCATTTCACCTTTAATTAAAATCCCTTTCGTTTTGCTAGAGAAACCAGAACAGAATTTGTACACAATCCCATTGAGTAAAGAGTAAAAATGTTTTTTTAAAACCTCTGATAGATCTGTAAAATGCTGAAGAGGGAAAGAATAACACCTAGGCAGGTGATGGTGAGGTAGAGTCACAGCGGTACTGACACACTGCAGTGCACCTACAGCAACACGCTTGTACTCTCTCTCTCTCCCTGTCTGTCTGTCTCTCTGTGTATCTCTCACTCCCTCCCTCTCCCCCTCTCTCTTTCTCTCCCTCTCACACCCACCTACCTCTCTGTCTCTCTCACACACAAACACACAAGCATACACATACACCTGTGAGCATACACGTACATGTGCACACACACGCCCACATACAGAAACACACACACACACACACACACAAGCATACACAAGCATACACATACACACAGCAGGTTGATGGGTTAAGGAACAGTCCAATATCCCCTGAGTAGATGGGCTGTGTACACGTATGTGTGTGTGCATGTAAGTGTGTGTGCGTTTCTGTGCGTGCGCGTGTGCTCCAGCCGTAGATTTGTCTGTCTGTCTGTCCATCCGTGGCTGTGGGGCCCGGACTCTAGACCCCACCGCTGTAGGAGTAGTCAGCCTTGTTGTGCATCACCAGCTTGTTGTCGACAAAGTAGAAGCTGTCAGACTGCGTCTCGTACGGCTGCAGAATCATCTCACGCACTGTAACACAGAGATATGACCCTATGACCTACCACACAGTGCAGTGCTTTATCTACAGGGATATGACCCTATGACCTACCACACAGTGCAGTGCTTTATCTACAGGGATATGACCCTATGACCTACCACACAGTGCAGTGCTTTATCTACAGGGATATGACCCTATGACCTACCACACAGTGCAGTGCTTTATCTACAGGGATATGACCCTATGACCTACCACACAGTGCAGTGCTTTATCTACAGGGATATGACCCTATGACCTACCACACAGTGCAGTGCTTTATCTACAGGGATATGACCCTATGACCTACCACACAGTGCAGTGCTTTATCTACAGGGATATGACCCTATGACCTACCACACAGTGCAGTGCTTTATCTACAGGGATATGACCCTATGACCTACCACACAGTGCAGTGCTTTATCTACAGGGATATGACCCTATGACCTACCACACAGTGCAGTGCTTTATCTACAGGGATATGACCCTATGACCTACCACACAGTGCAGTGCTTTATCTACAGGGATATGACCCTATGACCTACCACACAGTGCAGTGCTTTATCTACAGGGATGCAGTATCATAGGGATCCTAGTGCTTTCTGGGTAATGTAGTTGGCCAGAACAGTAGTGTATAAGTGTGCCTGTTGGGCAATGTTGGTATTCAGTAGAATTGTGTTAGTGTGCCAGATGAGTACTATAATTGGTCAGGACAGTGATGTGCCTTCTGGGTAATGCAGTGCAGTGGCGTGTTGACCCTCTGTAATGTAGTTGGTCAATACAGTGTGTGATATAAACACGTCTAAGTATGGCTCAGGTACCTGTATGACCAGATGGAGTTGTTAGGGTTAGGCACACAGGTGTGTCTGTATGTGGGGGCAGAATGAGCGTAGTCAGGGTTAGGGTCAGGGTTAGGGTTAGGCACACAGGTGTGTCTGTATGTGGGGGCAGAATGAGCGTGGTCAGGTAGACGGTTGTTAGGGTTAGTCACACAGGTGTGTCTGTATGTGGGGGCAGAATGAGCGTGGTCAGGTAGACGGTTGTTAGGGTTAGTCACACAGGTGTGTCTGTATGTGGGGGCAGAATGAGCGTGGTCAGGTAGACGGTTGTTAGGGTTAGGCACACAGGTGTGTCTGTATGTGGGGGCAGAATGAGCGTGGTCAGGTAGACGGTTGTTAGGGTTAGGCACACAGGTGTGTCTGTATGTGGGGGCAGAATGAGCGTGGTCAGGTAGACGGTTGTTAGGGTTAGTCACACAGGTGTGTCTGTATGTGGGGGCAGAATGAGCGTGGTCAGGTAGACGGTTGTTAGGGTTAGGCACACAGGTGTGTCTATGTGGGGGCAGAATGAGCGTGGTCAGGTAGACGGTTGTTAGGGTTAGTCACACAGGTGTGTCTGTATGTGGGGGCAGAATGAGCGTGGTCAGGTAGACGGTTGTTAGGGTTAGTCACACAGGTGTGTCTGTATGTGGGGGCAGAATGAGCGTGGTCAGGTAGACGGTTGTTAGGGTTAGGCACACAGGTGTGTCTGTATGTGGGGGCAGAATGAGCGTGGTCAGGTAGACGGTTGTTAGGGTTAGGCACACAGGTGTGTCTGTATGTGGGGGCAGAATGAGCGTGGTCAGGTAGACGGATGGGACTCACTGGTCTCCTCAGACAGCGGGGGAAACTCGTAGATGTGTTCGCACGTGTTCTTGCTGCTGGGGATGCAGAAGCCGAACTCGAAATCAAAGCTCTTCAGCAACTTCTCACGGAAGTAGTGCCTCTCAATCATGCGGAAGTTATTGATGGGCAAGTCGCCAACCGTGAACTCCACACTACAGAGCAGGAAACAAGATCACTCTCATTCCTGGATTTAGTTATTAATGGTTACCTTTTTATTTATTAATCAGGGATATGATTATTAATAATTAATTCAGTTAACTTTTCAATATAATGAGAACAGTAACTTAAGAACTGGTGTAAAAAACTGTTCTTTTACACTGTTTTTGTTAAGTGTCTGCAAAGAATTTAACACACACACACACACACACACACACACAGAGACACACACTCACACACACAGACACACACACACACACACTCACACACTCACACACTCACACACACACACACAGACACAGACACAGACACAGACACACACACAGACACACACACAGACACACACACAGACACACACACACTCACACACACACTCACACACACACACACACACACACACACACACACTCACACACACACACAGACACACACACACACACAGACACACAGACACACAGACACACAGACACACAGACACACACACACAGACAGACACACACACACACACACACACACACAGACACACACACACACACGTGACACAAATAGACACACACACACTCGTGAGACACACTCACCCACACACACACACACTCTGAGTGCCACACACACACACACACACACACACACACACAGACACACAGACACACACACACACACACACACATCACACACACACACACACACACACACACACACACACACACAGACACACCCACCCACAGGGCACACACACACACTGATCTATAGGGATCCTATAGGGCTCTCACACATGACTGACACTACAGATCACACACACACACACACTATAGACATCATAGACACTAACACAGGCCTGATCTATAGGGATCCTATAGGGCTCTAACACATGCCTGCTCTATAGGGATCATATAGGGCTCTCACACAGGCCTGCTCTATAGGGATCATATAGGGCTCTCACACAGGCCTGATCTATATGGATCCTATAGGGCTCTGACACAGGCATGCTCTGTATGGATCCTATAGGGCTCTGACACAGGCATGCTCTATATGGATCCTATAGGGCTCTCACACAGGCATGCTCTATGGGGCTCTGACACAGGCTCTGACACAGGCATGCTCTATATGGATCCTATAGGGCTCTGACACAGGCATGCTCTATATGGATCCTATAGGGCTCTGACACAGGCATGCTCTATATGGATCCTATAGGGCTCTGACACAGGCATGCTCTGTATGAATCCTATAGGGCTCTCACACAGGCATGCTCTGTATGGATCCTATAGGGCTCTGACACAGGCATGCTCTATATGGATCCTATAGGGCTCTGACACAGGCATGCTCTGTATGGATCCTATAGGGCTCTGACACAGGCATGCTCTATATGGATCCTATAGGGCTCTCACACAGGCATGCTCTATATGGATCCTATGGGGCTCTGACACAGGCATGCTCTGTATGGATCCTATAGGGCTCTCACACAGGCATGCTCTATATGGATCATATAGGGCTCTCACACAGGCATGCTCTATATGGATCCTATAGGGCTCTCACACAGGCATGCTCTATATGGATCCTATGGGGCTCTCACACAGGCATGCTCCATATGGATCCTATAGGGCTCTGACACAGGCATGCTCTATATGGATCCTATAGGGCTCTCACACAGGCATGCTCTATATGGATCCTATGGGGCTCTGACACAGGCATGCTATTTATGGATCCTATAGGGATACAGTGCTGGTGACACTCACCGTTAATGGGGGGTTTTGCGATCTCAAACAGTATGGTGCCTGTCTCCATGTCCCGGATCCTGAACCTGGTGAAGTCGATGCTGTGAACATTCTCCTCCGGACCGCACAGGTAATCTGCAGGCAGAGTCACATGACCATCTGTCGACCTGACCACAAAGTGCACGGTTAAGTAACGACACAGCCGCCATAGCGGAGTATCCAATCTGGACAGTATCATTCCAAACCTGGCAACATTCCCAGACACACAGGTTCACTCTATTCACGCTATTTCCATTTCACAAACCCCTTTCTGCCAGTGGGAAGAGTGGGAAGAGTGGGAATACACACTGTGTTCCTGATCCTTACAGTCAAACAGCACATCTCCACCACAGGAATGAGAGCAGAACAGTAAAAATACATTTTAAAGAGGAACTACGTGTTTGTATGCCTACCTTATAATGAATCTTATTCATCCGTTCCGTTATTTCAACAATTCTGAAATAATAACATAAATCAGGAGAAATTGGTAGAAAATCGTCTTTGTGCTGCCCCTAACTGTTGAAATTTCCTTTCTGCTCCCCACACTGCCCCGCCCCAATCGTGATGTCAGAGTACCTCTTTGGAATTATCCTCATTCACGAATAATTGTTGTCGCCCACAACGGAAACAGCCGGCACCTGATTGGTTAGACCCACTGTTACTTTCGTTTTGGCTCCATGTTTTTAAACCGGAACAACGTTGCGTCCTGTTCATAAACTCTCTTATTCCACCTAAATTGTCCACTAAAATATGTTTCTGAAGATATTTGAGGTGAGAAATAGGCCATGCAGTTGCTGAATCTTGATTCACATTTGATGTGCAACGTCTAGTTTGACAGTTTGATCCGAGTTATACGAAATCATTTGTACAATGTAGCTCCTCCACCCCCACCCCTCTCCCTCACTCACCCCACTAAGTATTTTTCTAAATTGTTTCATGGGCGGAGACAGGCTGAGACAGTGGGGTTAGTTACCCTTTAAACATAACATAATAACACACTCCAGCAATTCCAATCAGTTCAGTCAATCCATCTAAATTCAATTCATGAAATAAAAGATGCACATAATATTAGAATCAATTATTACACACATTATTACAGTTTTTAATGCACACTCACTCACTCACTCCATTTCCAGATGATGCACAATAAAACAGCCAACCACCTAATTCAGCTTTACTACCTTTAAACAATCATTTACTACTTTTTTTTACTAATCCACTCAGCCTCTGGTCTAACAAATCTGTCACAGCACCTCCTTGTGGCGAGATTGTGAAAGGCACCCCTAATCTGGTGGAGGGTGTGGCCCGGTTGAGGGTATGCAGGGATACTGTGCGCTGATTGCTCCACACATCATGCAGGGGGCATTTAGTGTTACGCTATCGCCAATCCATGACGGTCAACTGCAGTGTTGCTGTTTATAGACAACGTTAATCCCGGAGATTAGCCAGGAGTTAAAGGCATAGATAGAAGCTTTCAGGGCCTGCACTTTGACTGGGTGAGAAAATGCCCATCATTTAAACTTTTGGTGTCATCGACAAAAAACATATCAAATGCATCCCATCGAAAAATTTTAAATGAACCCATAAACTTCTCAAGAAGCTTTCTAATACCACAGTGATCTGCTGGAAGTCATGTGTCTGAAGGTTTCTAATACCACAGTGATCTGCTGGAAGTCATGTGTCTGAAGGTAAACACTGAAAGTAAACACCTTTGACCCCTGTTTATGCATATGCGGGAGGTGCTGTGGATGTGGGAGATGCTGTGGATGTGAGAGATGCTGTGGATGCTGTGGATGTGAGAGATGCTGTGGATGTGAGAGATGCTGTGGATGTGAGAGATGCTGTGGATGCTGTGGATGTGAGAGATGCTGTGGATGTGATAGATGCTGTGGATGTGATAGATGCTGTGGATGTGAGAGATGCTGTGGATGTGGGAGATGCTGTGGATGTGGGAGATGCTGTGGATGTGAGAGATGCTGTGGATGCTGTGGATGTGAGAGATGCTGTGGATGTGATAGATGCTGTGGATGTGATAGATGCTGTGGATGTGAGAGATGCTGTGGATGTGAGAGATGCTGTGGATGTGAGAGATGCTGTGGATGTGGGAGATGCTGTGGATGTGAGAGATGCTGTGGATGTGAGAGATGCTGTGGATGCTGTGGATGTGAGAGATGCTGTGGATGTGAGAGATGCTGTGGATGTGATAGATGCTGTGGATGTGATAGATGCTGTGGATGTGAGAGATGCTGTGGATGTGAGAGATGCTGTGGATGTGGGAGATGCTGTGGATGTGAGAGATGCTGTGGATGTGGGAGATGCTGTGGATGTGAGAGATGCTGTGGATGTGGGAGATGCTGTGGATGTGGGAGATGCTGTGGATGTGATAGATGCTGTGGATGTGAGAGATGCTGTGGATGTGAGAGATGCTGTGGATGTGGGAGATGCTGTGGATGTGAGAGATGCTGTATGCTGTGGATGTGGGAGATGCTGTGGATGTGAGAGATGCTGTGGATGTGGGAGATGCTGTGGATGTGAGAGATGCTGTGGATGTGGGAGATGCTGTGGATGTGGGAGATGCTGTGGATGTGAGAGATGCTGTGGATGTGGGAGATGCTGTGGATGTGGGAGATGCTGTGGATGTGAGAGATGCTGTGGATGTGAGAGATGCTGTGGATGAGAGAGATGATGTGGATCTGAGAGATGATGTGGATGTGATAGATGCTGTGGATGTGATAGATGCTGTGGATGTGAGAGATGCTGTGGATGTGAGATGCTGTGGATGTGATAGATGCTGTGGATGTGAGAGATGCTGTGGATGTGAGAGATGCTGTGGATGTGAGAGATGCTGTGGATGTGGGAGATGCTGTGGATGTGAGAGATGCTGTGGATGTGGGAGATGCTGTGGATGTGAGAGATGCTGTGGATGCTGTGGATGTGGGAGATGCTGTGGATGTGATAGATGCTGTGGATGTGGGAGATGCTGTGGATGTGAGAGATGCTGTGGATGTGAGAGATGCTGTGGATGTGGGAGATGCTGTGGATGTGAGAGATGCTGTGGATGTGAGAGATGCTGTGGATGTGGGAGATGCTGTGGATGTGATAGATGCTGTGGATGTGAGAGATGCTGTGGATGTGAGAGATGCTGTGGATGTGATAGATGCTGTGGATGTGATAGATGCTGTGGATGTGAGAGATGCTGTGGATGTGAGAGATGCTGTGGATGTGAGAGATGCTGTGGATGTGATAGATGCTGTGGATGTGATAGATGCTGTGGATGTGGGAGATGCTGTGGATGTGGGAGGTGCTGTGGATGCTGTGGATGTGGGAGATGCTGTGGATGTGATAGATGCTGTTGGATGTGAGAGAAGCTGTGGAAGTGGGAGATGCTGTGGATTAGAGAATGTCAATTCTTACCTGTTAGCTTATCTGCCAGGTGCAAAAGATGGTTACTGAGCTAAACAGAGCTGGGTGCATGCATGAGTATGTGGGTGCATGCATGAGTATGTGTGTGCAGTGTGTGTGCAGTGTGTGTGCATGTGAGCGTGTGTGTGCGTGTTTGCGTGTGTGCTTGTGCATGTCTGTCAGTCTGTTAGCCTGTGGGTTTCGGATCCTGTCTGCCTGTCAGACCACAGAACAAAACAGTTCAGTGGAAATAGCTAATGTGGGGGTGGGGGTGGGGGTGGGGGTGGGGGGGGGAGCTGTGGTTGCGAGGGAGCGTGGGGTGGGGTGGGGGGGGGTCAGAATATTGGGCAAAAAGGATGAGGGGTAATACCCACTTGCCTCTCAGCCACCAGCCCCTACAAACCGCCTTGTATCGTACTGCTCCATTCCTCACACCTCCCCAGCGCATTGGCTCTGAATGCAATCTAGTGAAAAATATGTGCCCTACGAGCAACACATACTGATGTTGTACAAAATACTGGAAAATCCGGCACACCCACATAGCTAAAGCACTGCAAGTGAAACAACTGACCACTGTAGCAACTGACCATTGTAGCAACTGACCACTGTAGCCAGTAAAAATCACAAATATAGTAGAAAGGGGGGGGAAAATCCTCCAAATTTGTTAATTTCTTAATGCTCCGTTTGGTCAAGTAATTTTGGCCTCATATGGTTAGGAATTACTCTATTTGGTTGTATATATATATATATATATATATATATATATATGGAATTACTCTATTTGGTTGTCACTTGTAATTTACTTGTAGCAAATGCTTGAGCGTTGAATGTTCAATCTTTGCAAAGGATGGTGTCTAGGAAGATTAACATTTTTTTTAAACAAATGGACAAAAGGGAGATTTAACAAAGCAACAGATGTAATTGTATACAGTAAAACAGTTGCTTGGTTTTACAGGTGAACACGCGATGGGTCGGCTTTAGTGTGTAAATCTGTGTGATAGTTCCAAAGCTTCTGTTCTGCACAAGAGTGATGTGCTCGTGCAAAGCTTCCCGTAAGACCGTTCGTTGTGTAACATCTAAGGCGTGTCTTTAAATAGTCCGGTCTATGCACCCTGGACCACCTGTTACCTAATCACACTCAGATCCGTGGAGAAAGAATGTGTGCAGCACTGGGAATACTTTATCTCGCAGATTAGCATGTAAAGGAACTGGGATCATTATTATCAATGCACACATTTAATCTCTCTCATTATTCACGCATACGTGCGACAGAATGTGTCTGTAGCCTAGTCTTCTTAAATCACAAGACTTGCCATCTTACATTTAATTTTTAAAGTTTGTTTTCATATACAATTTGAACATGCATAAAATTATTAAATAAAAACGCCAAGAATAAGCTAAACCTTGCAGAGGTTGCACTGTTTAGTAACACGAAACAACTGGACTACCACGTGACAATCTTTTATTTAAATCGGACGCCGTATCATAAACTATGATTCACTGAGCGACAGTGTGTGACTGATAAATCGAAGTAGGCCTAAATAAAAACATGGTCCGTCTACGTTTGTGTTGGATATGAGGATCTTTATTTGGAACGAATTCAATCCAGCTGTAGCCTAACTCGATACATCAACCCTGCAAAGTTACAAAGAATAAAACGATCTAGGTGTCAGCAACTACTAGTTTGTAAGTATATAGTTGGCATTTCATAAAGCGCGCTGCAATCATAGCGTTACAACTGATGACGGCATCCGTCAAACACTTGACAAGATCAAAGCGGATGCAAGTTAGGTTCTGAACAACAATAAGAGCGCGTGCTAGGCTGACTGAAAATGTCCGGGCTACATGCCTTATTCTGGATTCTACATTAACATGCAATGAAATTAACTGAACTGACATCGGTACAGGATAGTCGACCAGGATGTGTAACCAGCCATATTAAATCAGCATCCGAATTTCAGAGAAACGCTTACGAAAATGCTGCTGTAATTGTAAATCGTAGCTAGCTTACAACATTGTAAAACTTACTTGCGGTGATCTTCTGTAGACCAAGTACATCTTCTGGGGTAATTATGGGGTTTCTACGTAATTCTTCCTCTGTAGTAACGAGAACCCCCACATCTGTGGAGTTGCATCCTGTTTTGACCCTCATTGCTGTTGGTGGCTTGGGGTTCTGGTTCGACTGACTGCCGTCGCAGCTGTAGGTGTTTCCGCTGCTCCTCCTGATAATATTATTAGTAGCACAAGACTTATTCTTATCGCTGGTGCAAGATGTGTCCTGGCTATCGCAAACGGCAGCCTCTCTACACGCTGAGCTCATTCTCCGTCCCTCCCCTCCCGTGTTGTTAAGATGCTAAACAATCTCCCTCCCTCACCAACGTAACGACGAGCAGCTCGTGCTTGTCAGATGGTTAATTCAAATCCCCTTTTTTTAAACCCCGTTTTCTTTCGTCCGGCGTCTGTACGGAGCATCAGAGGATTTGAGCGCCCTGCTGCCTGGTTTCAGCCAAGCTAAGTTTCTCTGGGGAGGAAGCCGATTGCGGTCGCATTTTCACACGCACACACCAAACAGCGAGCTAGCCTGCACAGCGACAGTGCGCATCACAGAGGAAATGGCGTGCTCAATGTGGCTAAGTATTGAAGGCTAAAATCGCGAAATGGCTAACACCGATCTTGGAGTTAACTTAGCGATCTTATGGGCTGAAAATGTTAGAATTTGAATCAACGGCCATAAACCTGTTACGCACGCCACCCTCTGGTGCTATGTGATGCAGCACGTTGCAGGTGGTGGAAATTGAGATCAGTACTTATTGTTCATCTCTGTGGTTAGCGCGATCAGTGTCTTCTGCTGACTCTGACACATCGTTTACAGTAATGAAAACTCAAAGCTATCCAACTTTCTAGCTTTGTAAAAAGTCTGTCTAAAACAACAACAAAATCATAATCAGTTTGTTTTTGCTTTATTCAAGTCCATGTCAAATAGATATACCAGGAGCATAAATACAAAATAAACAAGATAAATCATTTTTATTAATAATCTAATAAAATCTGGAGTGCATGTTTTTATTCTGTGACGACGTGGAGCGGTAGCCTATGTGATGGTCATTTTTCTGAGATATATGTCAAAGTTTTTTTATTTATTCTATATTAGTGGTTGACCATTCTACTGCCCTGGTATGGAAATTACAACCTTGGTTACTACTTCGCATTGGTGATGGTCAGAATGAGCTTGAAACATTTGCTATTTATCTACATTTTTTAATGCACATGGGTAAATAAAGAAGTTAGATTTGTGTTTATTTCAGCGTGACAGTGCTTTGATGAGCTATCAGTCTTCATAACAGATGCAATATTAGTTCTAAGTGCAGATTTAAGATTTTTATTTAACCTATGGATACAGAGTTAATTGATCTGAACGTAGTTTTAAAAATAGGGTTTTTGTTTTAAAACTGTTCTGTATTCTGAACCCAATCCTATTGTAAATGTATACTTGTAAAAACATCTTTGGTTCTAAAAGGGATATTATTTACAAACTGTCCTACCAATCCAAGATGGGTCTCTGCTATAGTCTAAAACAGGGGTCTCAAACTTCATTCCTGGAGGGCTGCAGTCTCTGCTAGTTTTTGTGGTTTCCTTTTAATCGGCAGCAAATTTAGGCCTTGGGGAAAAAGGTGACTTGAACCTAGATTCCTGGTCTAAAACACTGGAACATTCGTCAGAAGGCAGACGTCATCACAGATGATAGACACTGCCCATGAAGTTAGCTATCGTTCATATTTCAAGTGTAGTTTTACCTTGTGCTATGTGTAGTTCGGTACACGTCATTTTAAAATATGCAACATTTTCAATAAAACAGTTTCCACATTTATTTGCAGATGTGACACAGTCCAAAAAAAAATCCAGTTAGGAGAAAAACAGATGAGATTAATGAAAAGAAAGGACAGAGCTGTTGTACTTGAGCTACTGACAGCTGCAGTAACTGAGGTTTGAAATATTTTATTTTTTCCAGAGGAAATTCGCTTTCCAGATGCCAGCATCCCTGAGAAAGATACAGTGTAACAATACTTTGCAGAATTGCCCGTCACATAGTAGGTTACAAAGCCTGCTTCTTCAAAAAAGTAGCTTGGCGCAGTGGCGCTGTAATTCCGGGTAGCTTCGCCATCAGTCCGTGCTGCAAGCCATCTCCTTTGGCGCCTCTCATGCGCGCAGAATGTCCTGTGCGCGCAGCACACCATCTGGCCGAGTATCGACAGACAATAGGATTTTTGTAACAGCGATTCAGGAAACACTGCCCCCCTGTGGATCGCTCAACCGATTGCAGGCCTGCATGAGGTAATGAGTTTGGTAGTTTTATGTTTTAGAAAGGGTATTCTGTATATCTAAAGTTAATCACAGACCACGTGGGTAAGCTCAAAGTTGAGCAAACACATGAAATTCCCTGAAGCAGAGAGAAATACAAAACAGTGGGGCTGCCGAAAAATTAAATAAAAAAGATATAAATAAATAATAAAAACGAATTATACTCAAGCTAGTATATAATAACTCAAAATACCCCGTTTTTAAAATTAGGAATAGAATATTTCCTGACTGTTAAAATGCCACAATAATTAGCATATAACGAATATTACTACTTCCATCCCAAAAGACTAATATTGGGCTGCTGTTTTATGCTGGCTCATGGTGCATTTTGTAATAGTAGCGGCAGTAATTAAATAGCTAGTCTGGACTAGTGTCGCTTGAGAGGAAGTGGCTGTGTGGGCGTTTTTGACGTTCTCTGGTTGGCGGTATCCGCCGTGTCTGGCTGCCGCCCGAGTTTTCACTCCTACGAGCTCATCTCGAAGCAGCCGCGGCGATGCGTCTGCATGTCCCGCACGCGCCGTATGGACTGGATCTGCGGGTGGTGCGCGCCCCACTCGTTCCACTGCTTGTAAGGACCGCATTCGAAAATGTACTGGTAGCCACGGTAACCAGGGTACTGGTATCCTACCCACCTGCAAGAGACGAACAGAGACAATAACCCTTGAAGAGCGTGTATTAGGTGAAAGAGACAACCAGAGCAA
This sequence comes from Ilyophis sp. 1 JC-2022, assembly GCA_022702515.1. Classification (NCBI taxonomy): domain Eukaryota; kingdom Metazoa; phylum Chordata; class Actinopteri; order Anguilliformes; family Synaphobranchidae; genus Ilyophis; species Ilyophis sp. 1 JC-2022. The sequence goes on from CM040402.1 coordinate 129,454,281, forward strand.
ATTACTGTTTAGTTGATGGTAATGGTTGGCTATGGGGATTATTCTATAATATGTTTGTGTACATGTACAGTATATTTATTTATGTTTAGGGTCCTGAATCGTGTAGTATAATGGTTAAGGAGCTGGACTTGTAACTGAAAGGTTGCAGGTTCAATTCCCAGATAGGACACTGCTGTTGTACCCTTGAGCAAGGTACTTAACCTGAATTGCTTCAGTATACATCCAGCTGTAGGAATGGATAAATGTAATACGAACTTGTGTAAGTGGCTCTGGATAAGAGCGTCTGCTAAATGCCTGTAATGTAAATGTAGTGTCTAATCAAATGACTCAGTTACTTGATTTTCACATATAGGCCTACATGTTAATTCCCTCAGCTGTCTAACAGGTACATATAGGACATTTTTAACAGTGCATTCATGTCTGGACAGGTTGTGTTTCTGTAACTGAAGATGTCCGTACTGCCTGTCTGTATGTGTGACTGTACTGCCTGTCTGTATGTGGTGTCTGTACTGCCTGTCTGTATGTGGTGTCTGTACTGCCTGTCTGTATGTGGTGTCTGTACTGCCTGTCTGTATGTGTGACTGTACTGCCTGTCTGTATGTGGTGTCTGTACTGCCTGTCTGTATGTGGTGTCTGTACTGCCTGTCTGTATGTGTGACTGTACTGCCTGTCTGTATGTGTGACTGTACTGCCTGTCTGTATGTGTGACTGTACTGCCTGTCTGTATGTGGTGTCTGTACTGCCTGTCTGTATGTGGTGTCTGTACTGCCTGTCTGTATGTGTGACTGTACTGCCTGTCTGTATGTGTGTCTGTACTGTGAGGCACCTGGACTCACGTTCCCCCGGTAACCTGGATGCTGGCCACACGGTCCTGGAAGCCGTAAGACCAGAGACTGGGGATGTCCTCATCACACACCTCCATCTTACGGCCCTCGAAGTTCACACACTCAAACAGGCAAATCTTATGGTCTTGAGGATCCTGACAGTGAGTGAGTGAGAGAGATAGAAAGAGAGTGAGAGAGCGAAAGAGAGAGAGGGGAGGGAGTGAGGGAGGGAGGGAGGGAGTGAGTGAGTGAGTGAGTGAGTGAGTGAGTGAGTGAGTGAGTGAGTGAGTGAGTGAGTGAGTGAGTGAGTGAGTGAGGGAGGGAGTGAGGGAGGGAGGGAAGGAGAGAGAGATAAGATATCAAAAGGTTGTGTGTGTTTTTCTGCATTAGTGTGTAATGAGGGCTTGATTCCATTGTACTGTATTATTACGGCATTTTTTTGCCATTTGCCAAATCCTGGGGGGCCACAGTGTCTGCAGGTTTAATTCCAGTCCTGGGGGGCCACAGTGTCTGCAGGTTTAATTCCAGTCCTGGGGGGCCACAGTGTCTGCAGGTGTTTGTGGCTTTGTGGTGTCCAGCAGCCAATTTAA